>OZ024912.1:49988752-50034203 GCA_964017125.1 Flabesymbios commensalis
ATAATTCTCTGGTCTCTGATTCTCTGAGGCAAAACAGGTTTGATGGTATCATAAGTGATCTTTATTTTAGCGATAATACTAATTTTTTAGGTGACAGATAGGTCTACTACAAAGCTCGACCGATACTTGAAGAGTTGACTGGAGTTTTCAAGCAGACAGATGTGGCTGAGGATTTCAGCATTCATTTGACGAAACCATGATACCTTATTTTGGTAAACATGGCACAAAGCAGTTCATCCGTGAGAAGCCAATAAGGCTCAGTTTTAACTTGTGGTCTCTAGAATATACATGTATCACGTAAAACCGTATATTTGCGGGTCTGGAAACACCCCCCTAGTCTCAGTATGAAATAAAATACATTTATGTATGATACTACTCGTGGGAGTGATTACCAGCGCTGATCACTACATCGACCATATCTCGGGGTACTGGGATGATTGTTAGTAGTTGTACTTCTCGCCCCCATCCGGGGTGGGTCTTTAGAGATCTGTTCCATCAGTTGCATGCTATACGGCATGGTACGGAAGCACTAGTCTACAGCAATCATCCAAGGGAAGCTGCAGCCTCCTCGTATCTGGCCATAATCTAATCGCTGCGCGAAATGCCACGGAGTTTCAGCATTAAATTTCACAGCGAAACCCAAGTCTGGGCATGTCTGGGGGTAGATCCCCTAGACATGCCCAGAACCCCTTACTGGGCGAGCAAAGGAAAACGCTCTCAATAACCCATCATGCCCTATCACCCCCACTCTCACATCATCATCTGTACATCATTCATCTCATCAATTGACTACAACGTTTTTATCGTATTACAATGTCATATAAAAGACATTTTGTGCCGAAAAGTGACGTAAAGCAATGATTTACCAATACTACTACTGGTCACAATAAACACATTTCATTGACCCCTATAAAGCCCACTGGCAAAAAAGTTTGCCAGTCCGAGAAACCACTTTAAAAAAATATATATATTTTAATTCAAATTTAGAATAGTAATAATGGTCCAATCGTAGCAATGTGTTATATTTTCGACTAGGAGGCTCTGTTTTAAAAAGTTGGGCTTTGCGGCCGCACACTGCTGGTCTTCATATTTGCCGATCCAGAGCTTCGACAGTCTACCTCCAGGCCTGGTTCAAGGGGTGCTCTCCAGTTGGTGGTCTTCTTCTTCTTCTTCTTCTTCTTCCTTCTTCTTCTTCCTTCTTCTTTTTTTTCCTCTTCTTCTTCTTCTTCTTCTTCTTCTCACAAGACTATGTTTTACCTGTATCAGTTGGTTCTGTTGGTGCTGGAGCAGGAAGAAGAGGACATCACGGCGTTCAAGATTCATGTCCCCCTCCCCCCCTTGACATCTAGACTGCAAGTCAAGGTCGGCAGAAAATGTCGGTCTTTATATGCAGAAGTGATGCAAAAGTGATACAGAAGTGATTAGGCAGTGATCAATCGTATTTTCGTCCTGCCACGTCTACAACGCGGCTGTAGCTCGTCTTCAACGCGAACAACATCGGCTGTTTCACTTGAGACTACTTTTTGACGTTTTTTGGCCGTGATTAAGTCGTCAAGTGCTGTCTGTCGGTCCCCGCAGCCGGCCAGTCGGTCGGGGGTTGGAAAAAAAATTCGATGTTCACCCCGAAACGTGCCTGCTGATATATTAGTACAGGCGACACAGGAGACAGCTGGCAGCAACGTCGCCCACCACAAGTATCACTCCAGAAAACAGAGAAATAGTAAAGAAGTGGATACATTGTGTGATCCGTGTTGTTCCAGCGTCTACGACGCCGGCACAGCATTGATCAGACACCGGATCAATCAGTCACGTTTTCTGGTGTGGTTGAGGATAATTAGGCTGCATGCTGAAATGACAATCTGACTGTCCCTCTGTCAGCTGTCGTGCTAAGCCAAAAGGCAGTAACTGCTTACTTGAAAACCGGTTACTTTACGAGTAGGCAGTTACTGCCTTTTGACTTTGTAGACTCCTCCGCCTGAAGCCGGTCCGCGGCGCCGCCTCCTCTACATCATCGCCAGTCGCCGCGAACCACAGATCAGAGAGCAGCGACTCACTCCCAGAGACACAGACAACAGGTTTACTAGCTAAAAGCAAAGGAATCCATGTGCTCCGGTATCAGACGTCGCCTTTGAGAGGAGAGTGGTGAAGATCCTGTAATCAGCTGATGCCGTGACTGTAATACAGGCGATGTCACGGCGCTGATCATAATGTTGGACAGCTAGAGTGTTTTCATCCTGTTATCCTATTAACTCGCCATCACGTCACCTGCTACCGACAATCTACAGGATCAAGAACGTAAGTAACTTAAAAGAACAACTTCTACATACGTACTCTACCGTAATCTCCATAGCATTATACCTTGATTAAAATGGCAATAATTAATCTCGGCGCGTTTGATTACCAAAAAAGTGAGTGATTGATTGATTGATTGATTGATTGCATGATTGATTGAATCATTTTTTTATTTTTGTTAGACTGACTGACTGACTGACTGACTGACTGACTGACTGACTGACTGACTGACTGACTGACTGAATGACTGACTGAATGACTGTCTGATCAATCAGATTGATTGATTGATTGATTGATTGATATAGATTGATTGATTGATTGATTGATTGATTGATTGATTGATTGATTGATTGATTGATTGATTGATTGATTGATTGATTGATTGATTGATTGATTGATTGATTGATTGATTGACTGATTGATTGATTGATTGATTGATTGATTGATTGATTGATTGATTGATTGATTGATTGATTGATTGATTGATTGATTGATTGATTGATTGATTGATTGATTGATTGATTGATTGATTGATTGATTGATTGATTGATTGATTGATTGATTGATTGATTGATTGATTGATTGATTGATTGATCAGCTGCTTATGTCTGACCGTCTTTCATCGAGTCTTCCAAAATGTTTTTAGGGATATTCTGTCTGTATATCTTCATTCTTGTGAACGTTTTTTAAATGTGATCTATCATCACCCCTTATATGGTATGAATAATTATGTCCTTATCTGGGGTGATTGACTATCATGTGACCCTCTCAGAGGGTCACATGATAGCCAATCACCCCATATAAGGAAACACTTGTGCCCCATCTTGTGGCGACTTTGATTTATTTGTCACAGATTTATTCATACTATATAAGGGGTGATATGTCACCTTTAAAATATATAATTATGTGATTTCTTTTCGAAGAATGGAGGAGAAATGTATATAACATTCGGCAGCAACGATGTGCTGTTCATTCATTATCGGATCTAGTATTATGCCAGCGACAGTAATGTTGCTCTTAAAGGGGTCTCCACAAAAATACCCCCCACTAGAGCTTCCAGTGGGTGAACATTACTAATATCTGTTTAATTTCGAACCAAACATTTTGAATATTTTATATTTAACACTACTTTCATTCCAAATAGCAGTGGCGTTGCATACTGATATAACAGATTAACCCTTTTAACCGTCAAATTATTCAATTTGAATTTTCACCCACTTGAAGCTGTGTCTCGCTGACGCGATCCACAACTTCAAGTGAGTGAAAATTATTCAAATTGGAGGTCAACTGTTCTCAAATATTGCTGATTGGTGTCACATTTTATCTTTAACATGTTAAAAAGTGGTACTTACTTAATGTGCTAATAAAAAATGACAACCCGAATATATGCGGTTAAGGGGTTAACCCTTACAGCGCTTACGTCGATCCCAGCACTGTAAGAATTAAAAATATTAACAGTGGTCGTAGACCCATAGCATAGGTATTCAAAATAATCGGAAAGAGCTGATTAAGACATTTATGATCATTTCAAATTGAAAAAACCTTTGGTCTCCATGGTTTTTATAAAAATATTTCAGCGCTTCAAGGGTGAAAACGATTATTCCCGTGCTGACCTCTCAAAGGGTTAATAATATTGCTTACCTCGATTTTATTATGATTTTTTTTGCCGATGTAAAATACATGATTTTCAGGTGAGTTCAGTCCTGTTCACTTCAGTGTGCTTCAGCGAAAACCCTCACCACTAATTTACCTGGACCCGTATACTCGTACAAGTTACGATATATCGTAGGCTTTGGATTGGTCGAGATGACCATCTCGACCAATACAAAGTCTACGATATATCGTAACTTGTACGATAATGTGAGTTTAGGAATGAGAATATGTGGCGGCCTCGTGCCTGTGAAATGCGGGCCAGAGCAGCCGGCATTTGGACATGGGCCTACATATGTTTGCAAGAAACATGCTAATCGAGGTTGCCACCGACATAAATGGATCATTATATTACCTTGACATTGTAGTTGTAGAAAAAAAAAATATTATTAAATTTATTTCACAATGACCGGCTACAACAAAGGTCTCACACATTATGTAATGAAAAGTCTATAACAAGCCTATATCATGTCAAAGAGAAAAAAGAAAATTAAGAGAACATAATACATATAAATAAAATGAAATGAATCGGGCTTTAGGCCACCTTTGTGCACATATAGGCTAAATTGGGCCAGGAGAACCTCCTGAGGATGGTGAGATGATTGAGATGACAGTGTCCTCCAGACACAGGATTCGAAATTCGAGCCCTGGCGGTCTGAGGCCGAGCACGCTACCTCTCGGTCACGGAGGCTCCCCACAATACTGACTTTCACACGTGGATGGGGAAGAAACATTTTTTGTTTCTTTTAAACCGCCGAGACCGGGAACCGAACCCCGAACTCTGGCGTGAAAGGCAGCGGTGCTAACCACTACCCTAGGGCCCCCGCCCATATAATACATATAATAAGCAAAGAATCACTGTAATAATAATTGCCTCTGTAAAATTTATCATCACAACTCGTCAACATGGCAAAAAACCTCACTTCGTGTTCTTTTCAAAGGATAAATTAACGAAATATTCTTTGGATCAACAGGTAAATCATTCCAAAACCTTATTCATACATTTGAAGTGCATTGTCTTCTTAATTAGTGCGAGAAAAGTTTTTGGAAAATATGTTTTTTCTCCTACTTGATCTTAAATTTAAAAATATTTTGTATATTAACAGGAAGAAATTACTGAAATGAACAACGTTTGCATATCATATCACCCCTCCCATAGACTTATCTTTTTTTTTGTCCATATTATTGGGCCTCTCATCGTTTTCCAAATGGACAAATTAATGTTGAAAATCGTGTCTTTAATCATCAGCCTTGTTCTATTTTAAAATACATGCAAATGGCTTATAGACTCTCTGAGAGTAGCATAATATGCCTTTCTACTACAAGCGCCTGGACAACATTTTATATCTACCTTTCTTGATTGCGAGGTTTTTGGAGCAAAAGAAATGATCTTAATGAATTGATTTAGAAATTATGTACATGTAATATTTAAGCCCAAGCCTGCTAGAAATCTCCACACTCTCTTACTTTCTAATGAGATGCGCGAATGAATTTGTGTGGTGAGACCTTATACTCAAATTGTCAGACATTTACTGCTGATTACAAAATTAGTATATACACTATTTTGCAAAAAATATCATAACAGAAGATATAACGCAATATGGGACCAGAGGTCGCAGAAATCATTAAAAAATTAGAGCCTTGCTATATATTATTGTCATATTTATACTCAAATTGTCTAGTTCAATTTAATTGAGGCCCATTTGAGCGGTGAAAGCTACAAAATGAAATATCTCCGGATTCCTTTGGCCGATTTTGATAATGGTGGTGTATATTTGTGTGTATTGGTGTGCGTGATAAGTAATAATAAATTGCTTGTTTGGTCGTTGGATGTGGGTCGTGGGTTGCACGTCATCAGGTCATGGGGTATGGGTCAAGGGTGATCGTGCTAGGCTAGTTGGATATGTCATAATATTATGTCATAATATTACTGTGCCTAATTCCTAAGTCACTTCTGCGAAATCGGAGGCAGGCAGTTACGCTTTAAACCACAGTAATATGATATGGGCAAAGCCAAAGCCGGCAACCATGTGATATTTGCTCAATGATCTTGAAAACTATCAAGAATCAACAGCAACAACACTAAATGTTACTGATGTGATAAAAGTGGTTTTGTCAACCAGCGTTACAATAATCGAGCAAAGCCACAATTAAGCTCTGACAGCAAAGTGGACTGGTTCAATTAGCTGACCCCACAGGAGTGTGGCAGTCAGAAGCGAGTGACATTACCTTCTTCAGTTATCGGTATTACCAGAAAAGAATTCGAACAGGATGTACAGTTTACAACAAAATTAAAGGTATGGTATGTCTACATGTGACAACAGTGTGTTATATGCCAATATACATGTACGTATCCAGCCCATGAACTGGACATGTTGTGCAGAGATGGTATAAACATATTTATTAGAACTTCCAATATATATAAGGCCATACAAAGCAGGCTTTCACAAATCGTTATATGTAGACAACTTGGTTATTTATTTTAAATTCAGCAACATGGATATTGTTGTAATTATCATTTGGGAGAAGTGCAGAAAGCATTACAACTGTTACAACTGCAAATTATATCCAACAAGGACTGGAGTGGTGACCGGACAACCATACTAAGGGTATACTGCTCACAAACTTTAAAAAACCTTGACGGGTATACGTCTCCAACATGAATGGAGAGAGGGACATGGCGCAATGGTTGAAGCGTGGCACTCTGACGATACTGCTACCTGCCGTGCGGTTTCGAATCCCGCTTGGTGCAGGATTTTCAGAGAAATATTATGTTTCTCCCCTCTTAATTCTAACATTGTTAAGATGTTGTGTCTTTGGGCAAGGCACTTCACCCTCAAATGCTTCACTTGACTCAGGTGAAAATGAGTACTTGGTAGAACAGAGATGGCACTGTGTACGCTAAGTTCAATGCGCCGAAACGGACTGTATGCTGGCACACGAATGAACAGACCGTCCAGTGAAATGTAAAAGTCGGATGATAGGTCTTCAGATTTGGTATCAGACTAAAAACTTGCACCTTCACATTTACCTTTTAACATAAACAAATGATCTGTGATGTTTTTAATTTCTTGAAACCTGCACCGGTATTTACTAAAGCTTTATATAATCACTTCAATGAAGGCTACCTGATGCGAGAGCTACGCCGTAGAGCAGAACAACCAGCGACGTACTGGCAATCCACCAAAAGAGTATGGCCGGTCTCGTGGATGCTTCAGATTTTCTTGGGTGGTTGGTGTAGACTATTTGATGCGTACCATGCCACATAGCATGCACCAGACTCCCTAGGTTTTCAAAAGTACTACCACTAACAACCATCACAATACCACACTACGGTGAATAAAAGTTCCCTTACCTACATTGTAGACATGTAATAAATTTGTGGGCGTGAAGAATGTGGTTTCTCATATCAATACACATGTAACCATTTACCAATGGCAAATACCTTATTTGTTACATGTATGAGTAATTTAGAAGATTTATTTCTGCTAAACTAGTTTCGAATTGCATAATTATTAATAATTTATCGCCTCCACATGGACTGTTTCTCGTCTATTATACTATAAGAACGGAACATTTGTCATGGTTATGCAGACCACCTCGTCATTGATTAATCCATTTCATATTTATTTGCACAAGGATAGGTCTTTACCGAAAGAGTGACAAAATAACATAAAAACATTATAATCAAACGACTGGCAGCGTTTCCGTAAATCACACGATATGTTGAACCAATATTTATTTATTTTTTTCCCCAACAGGTCCAGCAAACACGATACGAGGGAACGTGATGATGGTACGTGTGAGTGAACATATTGTGAATGACAGGTTATCTATTTTTCATATATACAATACTATTGGTATTGCATTCCCCAGATATGAAACTATATAAGAATTGCATGTAGCTATTGACTACTTATGAAACAAGTTATATAACCCCTATGACTGATGTTGGTCATGTCTGACTGTCATGCGGAGGCTGAAAATGCTGAATGTCAGAGAATTTTTGTCACTACTGTCTAGAATATCATTATTGATACTGGAAATGGTTTCTGCGCCAAACGCTAGTCAGAAAAGTTATATTTTCATTATGACAACAGCTGGTCATTTTTTCACTTTGATATGGTGTTTGAAGGTCAAATAATAAGGTTTTGAAGTCACAGATGCTTATAATGACAGTATTGATGCCATAAATGGATTCTGAGTTGCAAAGTTAGTCAGAAACGTTATTGTCAGATATCACATGTAAGTATTGGACTAGACTACTTATGAATAAATCGTTTTTCCCTATGACCGCTGGTACTCATTTATGTCCTTGATATGGAGGTTGAAGGTCATAAAATAAGGTTTTTAACTCTTCCTTTGCCAATTTCGCATGTATTTATTTTGATTTTTCTGCAAAATCAAAAGACAATAACTGTTCTTTTGAGAAAGCAGTTGCCGCGTTTTGGCTTTACACAGCGGTATCATCAGGATTATGGTGAGATATGAGAGATGATGATTGATAGCGCATCATCACCATTCACATCTGCTACAAGGGAATATCAATATCTCACAGCGCAGCAATCTAAAGAATATGTAAATGGCAGTTCCATCATTTTGACGGTGACGGTTATGTCTAGTTTTATATTCCCTTCAATTGTGGCTTATTCAGCTGTAACCTCATGTTTATGCATAGGCTACACATGGACTGGAAGTCTCGACAGCCGAGTCGTTTTTGGGTCCGAACATTAAAAAACCTCTTCCTGGAGGGGTGGGGGAGGGGGGGGGGTGGAAGCAGATTTACTAAGATACATTATGTCTGCCACTATGATGGTTGCTTCGGCAATTTGCCGTACCTGGTTACGGTACTATGATTTAACATAATACCGTATAAAACATTTATTATGACCGTAGACCCCTGTCATAGGTATTCAAATAAAGTGGAAACAGCTACATGTAGCTGAGACATTTATTACGATTTCAAATTGAAAAAAACCCTTTGGTCTCCATGGCTTACAAAAAATCATTCAGCGTTGTAAAGGTCAAAAATGATAATTATAAACCATCACAATAAGAACGTTATGAGATTCACTTGATGTAATTGTACTACATTTGAATATAACAGTAAGGATATACTGGAAATAATGATATACTGAAAATTAACCAATCACTTTTGCTATACACATATCATGAAGGTGAATAGATGTCAATAAGGAACGGAGAATGTCGGAGTTTATGCTTTCATTCGCATAGTTATTCAGTGAACGTTTCCCGGATTGGATGTGGACTTTAATATGATCATACCAATAATTGATCAACATAATCTATTGTAATCAGATCCAGTTGATGATGGGTTCCTATGATAGTAATGTTGGCAGCACCCTACAAACACGAGATGTTGAGCCGACGCTGACCCAACATTACTACAGTATCTGCAGAATGCTTGGTTTACGAGATCAGCACTGGTAAACTGTACGTGATTGACTCAGCGCAGATCTATTTGAATCAGATCTATTCTGCTCTCATACTAACCAAAATTTATTTAAATTGGTAAGCTGGGATTGGGTTATTCTAACTGGACACCAGATAATTCTATCTCAGAAATTGACTCTGTATAGTACACATGGTCGCCAGATACAGTATGTTATTTCTCCTAGTGACACTCTAACTACGCGAGAAGGGAGGGCAACTAAGAATTGTCAGGTTGACTCCATATTTCAATTCGATTCAATTCAATTCAA
The DNA here is from genome assembly GCA_964017125.1 of Flabesymbios commensalis. NCBI lineage: Eukaryota > Metazoa > Annelida > Polychaeta > Terebellida > Flabelligeridae > Flabesymbios > Flabesymbios commensalis. The sequence continues at coordinate 49,998,418 of OZ024912.1, forward strand.
AACTATTTATTGTCATTAGCAATACAATATGAAAACAAAACAACATTATGCAGATCAAATCAATTAAATATCGCACCTGATGACAAAGAGGACAAAACGTCCACTGGCGTATGCGCCATCAAAAAGTTACATTTTTAAATTGTAAAAAATAACTAGTGCAGAAGTGCATGATACCTAGATTCCTCTCAGCTTCCCCATTGAATGGGAATAAGAGCAAGTTTAGATAAAAATAGTTTTATTTTAAGGTTATCCGTGGAATCTGTATTCAGAATCTGATATCTGGGCCTTGCACGCATACAGTTTTCGTATTTCTCTGGTTTCGTTTAGAAAACATTTAAAAGACGTTGCCTGGCAAGCCCGGCCAATTCGATTTGTGGCCGGGAAGAGGCCAAGGTCCATAGAAACGTGACTCCCATGTCTATCTTAATTAGCGCGACGAATAATTATCTGGGTCAAGTCATAGGAAGTGCGTCAGAGGAGAAATACAGTACTGTGACCTTTCAAAAATGGCTGAATTCGGGATTACCTATCTCCATCTAAAAATAAAATCTAGTCACAAACATTCACCATTGGTGCCTAATAGAACGAGAGCCTGCACGAAGCCTCGCCGCGCCGCGTAGTGTGGCTCAGAAAACCAAAGTATTGGGACACGTAGCCGGAGCTCCATGCACATTAATAAAGACGAGCAAGCACGTGAAAAAACCACTCAAGATCGAGTGTCATTATAATATAAGTATCTTAACAGTTGCCATGCCTAATTATTTTATGTTTTTCGTCATTTGAAGCTGGAATTACTAACGAAATTTCCATCTGCAATAGACTGCTGGCACGAGTTTGTCTCATTAAAACAGTTCGGCGTTGCTCACTGTGTGGCGTGTTGTCATTGAACAGTGTGTAACAGTTGTCTGATCAAAACAGTTCGGCGTTGCTCACTGTGTGGATTTTTAAATTACCTATCTCCATCTAAAAATAAAATCTAGTCACAAACATTCACCATTGGTGCCTAATAGAACGAGAGCCTGCACGAAGCCTCGCCGCGCCGCGTAGTGTGACTCAGAAAACCAAAGTATTGGGACACGTAGCCGGAGCTCCATGCACATTAATAAAGACGAGCAAGCACGTGAAAAAACCACTCAAGATCGAGTGTCATTATAATATAAGTATCTTAACAGTTGCCATGCCTAATTATTTTATGTTTTTCGTCATTTGAAGCTGGAATTACTAACGAAATTTCCATCTGCAATAGACTGCTGGCACGAGTTTGTCTCATTAAAACAGTTCGGCGTTGCTTATGTGTGGCGTGTTGTCATTGAACAGTGTGTAACAGTTGTCTGATCAAAACAGTTCGGCGTTGCTCACTGTGTGGCGTGTTGTTATTGAGAAAGGTGTATTTGTGTGGTCACTGAGCATTTATCACTAAATATTCGATGATACCAATAATACTGGTTTGCGCGAAAAAGATATGTTTGGAAAAACTCATGAAAAAGTATTTTCTGTGATAAAGATCAGGGGCCGTATTTTCGTACAAGTTACGATAAATCGTAGGCTTCGGATTGGTCGAGATGTCTTGTAATACATCTACCCCATTTGAGAAAATAATTTGCTATATTTCCTAATTTCAAAAGAAAAAAAAATGGCAAGAATGCCAAGTAAATGAATTTGTTTTTATTTTGAAAAAACAATCCGACCAGGTGTTGCATTATGATAACTCATTACTACTGATGTCTGAATCTAAAACTTGTGATCTGAGAGACTATTTGATCCCAGTATACTGCTCTGCAAAACCAAAAGGCAGTATCTGCGTACTTTTAAAGTAAGCAGATACTGCCTTCCGGCTTTGCAGGGCAGTATAGCACTCTGGCTATTTAGTCGCATTTATAGTCACTTTGAAGTGTGAATGGCTGTGTAATATTATTACCACTTCAAAGTGAATAAAACCAGCCTGGTGAGGCCGGACACAATAATTGTGCTAAAAAACTCCTGATTCTAATGTATTGTGCCTTTTTACATTTTGTTGAATAATACAATTAAGCAAAGAATATAGAACGCCTGACCAGGTTCTCACATCTGAGACCCATTAGTAAATTGTCTGGTTCTACTGATAAACGGCAATCTGGAAAAAAATATCCAGCAAAAGCGAGCCGTTGCCCAAGTCGCTCGTTGGGGAGCGTCGCAGACGGTAGGGCAACATTGAATCGACATTGTCTCGTGTTTTGCTAAAAAGGCCTCCAGAAAAAGACTAAGGGACTGCCGCAGTTCTGATATGACTTTAATCAGGCAGGTGAGATAGGTATATTATGAGCGTGGAACAATACCCTATATTGAAAAGGATATGTCTACCTTGCTGTGAAGTGGAATATGCACCCTTTCATATTAGTCAGGGCCCATTTTTCAAAAAGAGGCTTTTTTAAAGTTTGTAAGGCATTTTTTAGTAGAATTTGTCATGCAGTTGTTTTCACACAATTCGGATATGCTGATTCCAAATCTGCCCCATGCCAAGCTCTATTTTTAGCAAAACAAAATGGCCGCCAAAATAGCAGATAAAGTCTCAATTATCATGATTATACATCATGTCTGGGTGCGCAGCGGACACACAAACCTGACTTTCGTGTTCAAAATAACATTTTTGTTTTGTGGAATTTCATGTTCTAAGACCTGGTCAACTATCACGCAAAAAATACAAGATGGCCGCCAATAATACAGAAAGTACCATAGCGTTTTTCTAAAAGTCATAGAAAGTTGTTTTTGATGGCTAAATATAGGTTTTTAACACCAATAAATCTAGTACAATACAGTTATAACATCTAACGTTTATATTAACTTTTATATGTAGTTTCAGGGAAAAATCTAAGATGGCCGCCAATTATACAGCAAGTACTATAACCATTTTTCTAAAAAATACACAGCATAAAAAAACTCAACCTCCATGTTACATGTAGTTACGGGGAATTCAAAAAATATGATTATTTAAAAACAACACATTAACTATGAGGAAATTGCACAAAAATAGCATGTGTTACTTTCATCACTGTAGCTACATAGGCTTGTTGTGTATATCTCAAGATTTGCATGAATGCCATCATCTTGAATACTGATAATGCTAGAATAGTCACCCTCATCAATATATTGATCATATATTTTTGCAGCTTCGGAATTGATGTAGCGACTCCTTCATAGGACGCCATTGGCTACTTTCTCGTGGTCCTAATTCACACTTAATCAAACTATGTGTGATAGTTCTTCAGGTTGAACCGGGAGCTTTTACACGAGAACTAGTTGCAGCTGTCTATCAATGAAGCTCCACCCACAATCTCATAGATGTTTATAATTTTGTTATCTGGCCAGAGCTGTATTTATTGCTAAACAGGCCTAGAATACAACGGAAACAATATCCACTTTTTGTGGCAGGGGTTATTGACGAAGAGGATACATTGAAATACTTTAATTGGCTTAAGTTCTAGTTCTGGATGTTGATGAATTAATTTAAATGTCTTTCTTTTAGAATTGATGTGCTGGTGTTGTGGAGGTCATTGAGACGGTTGAATGGTACGATAAATATCACCAGTTCTAGGTTTACACAGCTAGGCATTGCTATGATGAGAACGTTTCGAAAGCAGAATGAGCAAGTTTACATCAGTTTCTACGACTACTACATTATAAGTATCTGACAGTTTGATTGCCGTAATAACAGTTAACGTCCCATCATGTACCTCAGTATTTCTCACACCTAAATACCAGTGTTCCTTGAAAAGTTGAATGGCATTGTTTTTTACCAAAAGTGCTGAATTTGAACATTGAACTGAAACTGTATCTCCCTCCTCCCTGATTCTGTACTTTATCTGTTATATATTCATCTGAGATAACATCGCAGTGTGCATGGGAATATTTTTGATGTAGGATACATGTGTCTTGCATAGATTATTAGATGATCAATGTTTATTACAAAAAATAATATAATAGATAAGTAATAATACTCTGTGTGGATGATAATTATTCTACTATATCTGGAGGAGACATATAGTTATCAGGGACCTAAATATCTTCAAGTTCATCATATGATTTCATCACTTTATATATGGTAAGACTTATTGTCTTTAACATTGATACCTCTTCCTGCAAAATAGGGTGGTCGCTCCCATACCACTTCAATACACAACTGAACCTGTTGGGTTATTGTATATTATGTGAGAGTGAGAGCTTATATTTGATTAGAAGCATGCATGACCAGAACCCACTGATTCCTCATACATTCTACCATATCACGACCACATATAGAAAGTTTCTGTATTTTATGGTAATCTTCATAAAAACATCCTGATCGTGCTACGAACGGTATTATTTCCCCAATTACCACATATTCTGCATCATATCTTGTTGCAATATTGTATCCAATAATCTTTGGTGACTTGTTCATGACACTCTATAGCATTTAGTTGCCAAGACTAGGTTAGTTACTAACATTTTCTGAAGATGGTCTATGTTCATACTATATTTACAAAATAAATTCATCGTCAGCGTGTCCTCAACTATCAATCTTATATACCCAAAACATATATAATATCAGTCAACTTCTGCACCAAATTTTCCATTTCCATTATCGTGTAACTGTTTGTCATCATAGTTATTGATGGTGATATCATCTATCTCGGTCAAGTTAGGGGAGTAGAAATACGTGTAGCCTACATTTCGGTTTTGTGTGGATCTCTGAGCCGATGGTGGGGACTTTATTCGTTCAAGTATGTCTGAAAACTGTGTTATCAGCGCATTACCAGGCTTTTATACGGTATCTATTCAGATCAAAATATAAAAATTAAGATGATACTATTACCATGATTATGTAAATTGTCAATCCGATTGAGAAACATAATTGTTATGTGATGGGCACGTTTAACCAGCACAATATAACTAGTTACTAGAATTCATAAATTGTTAAATTTAAACGACTTCTTTTCTCAATAAGAGCGGAACATGTATGTGTGTCATTATTGTCATGGTTATGCAGACCACCTTGATGGATTAACCTCATGTTTTGCTTAGCCACAGTACAGGGCTTGGGAAGGAGGCTGCCACCCGTGGCCAACGCACATTTAAATTTTTGCTTTCTTTCTTACGGTATGTAAAAACACGATGCAGGTGGATATCACATAGGCCACATACCAATAGGCCTAGAACGGATATATGGTGAGCGAGAGGTTATCTAGTGCCGGACAGTGATCAACAATCATAAAATAATTTTTGTCAATAGTGTAAACATTTTTACAACATGCCGGATATTACGTTTGTTTCCTGTGGCTTCTAAATGTGAAATAATGACTTTAATAAATAAAACATTATTATTATACTGGACTACGATGTGTCGTTTTCCTGGCGCATTATTTGTTCCCCCCCCCATAACTTTGTGAAATATTGATAATAGAAATTATCACGGCTTTGAATTGGTTTCCCGGGTATGAGAAACCTATATTTAGACACCAAAAACACATCTCTACGTTATTTGGAAGCTACTAAGTTATGGCACATTGCCTTGCAGTGGCGGCCATTTTGGATTTTGTCATCTAGCGGCAAACGCACAAGATGAAATTCGGAGGACTTTAAGTATGTTGCTCGGATGGGTTTTAATACACCAAAATGATGTTTTTATGTTCATTGTAAGCCAAGCCGTGCTGTAAAGTTGTGACATTTTCACTAATTTTGTAGGAAAAACACAAAATATAGCTTGGCATGGGGCAGATTTGGAATCAGCGTTCCCAAATTATACTAAAAAATGCCTTACCAAGTCAGAAATTTTGAAAATGGGCCCTGACTATATCCAACGGGACGATATATTTTGCATTTATTATTAGCCTCGGTAATAAGGTTAGTCCACGGCAGTTGCTACTACACTCGGATCCCCAGCATTGCCTTGCTTGGATTACACATTCAACCCCCCCCCCCCCCCTAGCGCAGCAATGACCCCATGAAGGAAGTGACTACCGTCAGATGAGCAAGCTAATTGACAGTATGTATTTTTTAAATTGTCAAACACGTTGATGAATTTGTATTAAAGAAAAAAATCCACGTGATTGGAGAGCAGTCGAAATACAATTTAACATGTTGCAGATAAATCGGTGAAAGGGGACATTAAGAAAGAATATATTATAAACACGTGGCAAATGTATTTCACTCGAAAGAAAAGTAACATATTTTTTGTAATAAAGACCAAAATACGTTGTATCTGGGACTTGGTTTGAGGCATATATATTACATTAATAAAATGTGTTTATTGATTCAATGCAGGTCATGGGTATCTTTTCACCTAAAAATATTTGAGCGCTACAATTTTTTCAGAAGTGAACTTCACTTGTTTCCCTTTTTTTCTATGTGATATACATCGCATTTGGCTTTCTTTAATAAATACACTCAAAAAACATTCCACAGCCGAAAAATGACTTAAAAATAATTAGACTCAAATATTTTTCTACTAAATGAGTTCAGAAATTACATTTGTGAAAATATAAAATAAAACAAGTTTGGTTGTATAAGGTCACTTATTGGCCCATATTTATTAAACACCATCAGACTAAATTATTTTCACCAGCGTGGTGCTACCTCATAACAGTCATAAAGTCCGAGCCCAGCTCGGATACGGTATTAATGGCGTTGCAGTCTAAGTCCGAGCCCATCTCGGACCTGGCAATAATGCTTAGCCATTCACAAAATGACATCACTTGCGCAACTATGAACACAGAATGGGTAGCTTGGAATATAAAGAGTTGATTTAACTCCATCACAACCGTTTCAGAATTAAAAATAAAACTTCGGGCACAGATGAATACGATAATTTAAGAATATAAAATCCGGTATGCCCCTCAGGTAATTTGGAAAGATTACTATATCCCATGATAATAACTTATTTACCCTATTTACCCTATTAGTTTGTGTTTTAGACCTATTGAATGCTTCTTCGAACAGTCTGTGATGTAGTTTAATATAATTTATCTGAATTGATATAATGTTGTTCCCATTAATCTCTGTGGATCTCAGAAATACCTTATTTAAACATAATTACCAAAAAATTCACTACCTAATTAGCATAATTAATTGACCTCACATTGGTCAATTAAATGAAGTGTATTCTGGTTATATATTGAATGTGTGTTCCTGTGGTGTATGGGAATTACATATGCCATCATTCTAATTTTCCATCTGGTGTATCAGAATATGTCTCAAAATCACAAAAATGGCTAGACCACACAGACGTCCAATGTCAAAAAGGCCAGACTGCTATGAGTTAAAGGTACCCACATTGAAAAAAATATATGTTTTATTTGTGCTACATTAAAAATAGTCTAAACTTAATTTTTTTTGTTTCTATTTCTCTCTAATCTAATTGTGAATAACAGTTGTGTAGGCCTAAATAGGACGTTTCTGTGTTGAAGAAGTTTCGTCACATTTCGAATCCTGTGTCTGGAGGACAGTGTCATCTCAATCATCTCACCATCCTCAGGAGGTTCTCCTGGCCCAGTTTAGCCTATATGTGCACAAAGGTGGCCTAAAGCCCGATTCAGTTCATTTTCATTTCGTCACATTATATTTACACAAATTTACACACCATTTTCAATAATAACTGGATACACTGAAAATATTTTTCCCATGATAATTCGATAAAAAAATATTGCATACCATAGGTATTGAAATGTACTAGAAATATCTAACGAAAACATTTGTGATGATTAAAAATTGAAAAAAAACCCTTTGTTCTACATGGTTTACACAAAAATAATTTAGCGCTGTAAAGGGTGATGTATGTTTGATTACTTGATTTTAGGTTGGGTATAGTGACTCTACTGCTTGTGATCAGTTACAAATAATTACATGTTGAATTCAATTGGCAGATGCTGCTTACTATTGTCTCACTATACAATAATTTCGATAACTTACTCATAAGGTTATGTGAGTATATCCTCGTTATTTTAAATAATAGGCATTCATCGTTGTTTTCAGGGATGTAAAATGATGTTTCAATGCATCGTGAGGGGGGGCTAACTGTTAAGTCAGTGGCTAACGTACGTGATTCTTTACAATGCAACTTGCTGGGGAGACTCGTTTACGGAATGAACGGCTCCCATGGAACCCCCATTGTAAATCATCTGCCGTATGACTGGCTTAGATTTTATGTCTAGGAGAAAGAACGAAATTCGATAGATTCGTAGATGTGAATGTACGAGGCGCGAAGCGCCGAGTATATTCGGATCTGCGAATCTATCGTACTTGAGTTCTTTCTTCGACTTAAAATACACGAAATATGTACATATCTTTCAAAATTTGATATAGAAGAACGTAATTTCATTGTCAGAATGGTTAACCACGAAACCATAGATAGAGAGTATCCATGCAGTTTTCATAGTAAACCCGTATACATGATATATTGTGCCCGACATGACCAGTATAAATGATAGAAGTAGATTCGTAGATCCGAATCTACTGTTTCAACAATAGACTGACGTCACAGGTGTATTTTAATTTACGATGATACAATTTTTTGCACGCCTGTCCCTGCTTTGAGATTTTATCAGGATAAGTCGTTTTCAATAACGATTATAATATTTTAAGCATGAGTGAATTCATATTTTGACAGTAAAACTTTCTTGATTTGACAACAGGACTTGCCAGTAACTTGATAGATCTATGTTCTAGCATGTTTGTACAATGACTTGGTGCTGATACTTGTTTGGGCGTAACACCTTTTATATACAAACTATAATCAACTTTGATGCTCCCTCGTCCCATTTAAAAAAATGTGACCACCATAAAATATTTTGATTACAAATTATTGAAAATTAGATAAACCGTCACAATAAGGAGACCATCATCTAAATTTGAGACACTATATTGTGTATATTTATCAAATTAAAACATTTGTATTTACCTGGAGTTTATGTGAATTGCCATCACATTATAATCAACTTTGATGCTCCCTCGTCCCATTGATCCACCATCCGTATATATTTTGAGTACAAATTATTGAAAATTAGATAACCCGTCACAATAAAGAGGTCATCAGCTAAGTTTGAGATACTTTACTTGTCTATATTTATAAAATAAAAACATTTTTATTTACCTCGGGTTGATGTGAATTGCGACGGTAATTCACATCAACCCGAGATAAATAAAAAAGAATAATAATAATATTATTAATAATGAAGCAACTTGCTGGGAGAGATATGAGTGTTTGGTCATGTTTATTCAATATCTTAAAGTAGAACAAATATCCCCAACCGTACAAGAAGCTTGTTGTCATGCTGCGTTCTGATCTATCGATTTTTCATCTCGTACTAGGCCTATCATTAATGATTTGTTTGACATGTATCAAGCTGAATGTCCTCTCGTCAATCACCTAGACTACATTGGCGAATATAACAGGAGTGGTAAACTGACACCTCCTCGCCACTGTGGTGAGACTTACGTGCAAAATGAATAAAATAGTGTAGTCATTCTGGCAAAATAATCTGGACAAAATGCTAACAAAGGTTTTATGATGTATTATGGTAGATAAAGGTCCCGACTTACATTTCCAAAAAGTCTCAAGCAAAACTCCTGGTCAAATTTGAGAAATTGTCTAAAACTATTTTCCAATACACGATACACAGTTTTTTCCTCCATTTTGCTAATGTTAGGTATCGTTATTCATGTTTTGGACACCATGAATCGATTGCAGCTATCAGTTTGACTTTAAATGCAACGAATGGTTGATTTACAGTTGATTTAGCGATTTTTCAGAAAAAAATGATGATATTTTAAGTTATTTTTTTAAAGTATATTATTATATGATTTATTCTTGTTTATTATTCTTGTTAACCTAGATGATAATATGTTCTCGTATTTAATGGATAGCTTTGTGACGGTGTGACCACCTACAATATTGGTATTTGCTTTATCTGTCAAGTATTAATATTGATCCCATGAACCTATTACGTGTATATTTAAAGTAAAAGAAAAAAAAACTCAATTGCGAGCGATCACTAACTGATCGTGGCCTAAAGGTATGCTATTTATTTTCAAATTCAGTGTCATCAATTGATATCGTTTTTTTCTTACAGTTCAAGATTTGCGTTGTCGACTGATAATATCAAGTTCATGAGTCAACAAGTTATAATAGCGAGATTAATGCGAGGGTTTGACTCTGGAATTGGCTCTCTTAATGATCTGAAATGACATGAATCGGGCTTTAGGCAACCTTTGTGCACATATAGGCTAAACTGGGCCAGGAGAACCTCCTGAGGATGGTGAGATGATTGAGATGACACTGTCCTCCAGACACAGGATTTGAAATTCGAGCCCTGGCGGTCTGAGGCCGAGCACGCTACCTCTCGGTCACGGAGGCTCCCCACAATACTGACTTTCACACGTGGATGGGGAAGAAACATTTTTGTTTCTTTCAAACCGCCGAGACCGGGAACCGAACCCCGAACTCTGGCGTGAAAGGCAGCGGTTCTAACCACTACCCTAGGGCCCCCGCCCTCTTAATGATCTATGCCAGTGGCTACAGCACGATATCCAAGTATTTTACAGTTTAAGAACTGATATTTCATGTAGAACATGTCTTTAAAGGCAAATGTCAAAGGTTCTTACCGCAGCGATCTGAATAAGTGTTGTTTGTCATCATACTATTTATGCTATGACATAATTTCCAAAACATCCAAAATATACAAAAGTACATCACTAATACAATTATATACATCACAACTGTTGGTTTAAAATCGTGTTTTACAATTAAAGTTGCAAAAAACGTTTCAAATGTTTCGTTTTGTTGGATAAACAGATTCCTTGACCTGCAAAACATACGAATTCATATATTACAATAACAATTTGCATAGTTATTGGTTACGATATGTGATTTTTAGCATAATAGCTAGTGTACAGTACTGATTTCACAAAATGGGACAGATTTTTCATCAGTGGCTGGCCTGCGTTAACTGGGCTTGCACCCAGTATACTGTGTGGCGGCTAACATGGATGCTGTGAACCATGTGTCATCTCGCCGGGCTGGCCAGGCTCGCTCTGGGCAAGACAGGGCGCGCTCATCTTGACCACATTCAGCATCATCTAAACAGCTCTGAGTTGATCTAAACGTGCAATAATTGAGTGTCCGTACGCGTATACATCTAGACCTGTTGCAGTCCTCATTTATTTCTGCTTAGCCATTTAGCATTTAGCCTTTAGCATTTAGACATTATCTTTAGTATCGGAAAAGCAGTTCAGTGTATAAATTCAGAAAATGGGTGGTTTTATGAAGCTACGGTCACTGGAATAGACCTAACTGAAGATGAAAAAGCAGGCACCTGGAAAGTCAGGCTCGCCCGGCGCACCGGTCGGGCTTGAAACTGGACCAGACGAGAAGCGCGCCTGACTAGCACATACAGGCGTTGACTCAATTCGCCGAGGCTCTAGATTGGCTTGAGCCCCGGCGATATGAGCGCGGCTCCAGTTATATGAACTTATACCAAAACGCACATTGCGGCCCGGCTAAAGGATTTTATAACTTTGGGCGCATACATGCGAGCCCCAAATGGGGTGGGGAGAGAACATGGGGCTAGCCCAGGGCTAGCCTGCGTTAGCCGGGGCTAGCCCCACTGAAAAAGCTTGTCCCATTTTGCTAAATCAGTACTGTATATTGCGGCGATCTTGAATTTCGCCATTCTGCGAAAACGGGGACATGTAAAACAATTGCAGCCACCCAGGTATTGTTCTTTCACAATTTCTAAATACATTTCTGAAGTGAGTTAGCTTTTACAAAAGATACGCCATCACTCCATTTTTTCATCACATTATGTACCCCTAGCGGGCTGACTATTTGTCAATTTAACAAATTTGAAAAGGAGTTTTGCTTGGGACTTTTCAGGATTGCAAGCTGGGACCTATATCTGCCATAATAAATCATAAAACCTTTGTTAGCAATTTGTCCAGATTTCCGTGGATTTGGAGCCAGAATGACTACACTAAAAGTTGAATTAATTGCATATGCCAATCAGCAAATTTATCCTTCATTCCTCCTTGTTGTAATGCTCTTGTTTGAGGACCAAATAAAAAGGCTGAAAAAGGCTACCCACTGAACACAAAACATTTGTATAACATATGTACGATGTTGGCACAACCGACGGTGACGTTGGGCCGACGTTGTACAAATGTTATACAAAATTTGTGTGCTGGTTATAGACGTGTTTATCACCCTTTAACTGCCGGTCCCGATTGTATATGTTTTCATTTTTTATTAAATACTAGCTTTTGAACATGTTAAAGATAAAACGTCACATAAATAAACAAGATCTCAAAATATTTGACTTCCATTTCATTAAATCTGAATTTTCACTCACTTGACTTCAAGTGTGTGAAAATTTCAAGTGTGTGAAAATTTGAACTGAATATCGTTCGCTACCGGCTGAAATGTTGCATGTACCACTTATATTAACGGACTATATGACAAATATTATGTTTCTGTGACAACATGGGGAGACATAATACGTACTAAATTATGTATGTGCCTACTAGCACAAGTGATACACATGATGAACATGATAAATGCGGACGGTCTTATGAAATATTTAACGGCATCTTGTGCAAATAGAAGTGGTAATTTACAATGACCTCGAGCGAGCCAAGCAAACACAAGTCGATGACCGCAATTATGTCGAGGTACTAGGTTCGAATCCCGGTCGGGTCGGATGTTTGCTATTGAGGTTGTACAAATATTATAAAGCCTATACAGTGTGTTTAGTGCTATCCACTGGGTACCTTCTCGCGGCCGAAGTGAATCGGCTGCACTCGGACTGCATGTGTGTATATCTATAAGACATGGGTATAAAATCCACAGCAATTCTGTAAAACGCAGTGACGTCACTCGGTGAAAACAAGGTTATATAAGAACCCTCCCCCATACTTCATTGTATTAGCCAGCTCGGTGAAAACAAAGGAGATCGAAGTCATTGAGTTTCACAGAATACGCTTCCAAAATAACGGCAGTCCATTCATTATAAATCGCTTAGCTGAGTAATATTAAATCCTAACAAACCAAATCAAGTGTAAAATCATCGAATGGTAATTATCTTTGCATAATGTTACTAAATAACACCTCCGGGACGGCGAAAAACGCCACAGTTCGCCATAAATACGGGCATATTTTGTTTGACGTCTTTTCACGAAACGAACCCATTACACTTTCGATCCCGCCCACATTTCAAGGCAATCTGAGAACAACCTATTTTACAACTTGCCGTGTGGCATATTATCCTTTTTTGTCCTGAAGACATCTCAAATTAAAGAATGGTGGATTGAATCAATGTTGGCGCGATGCTATACCATCACCTGTTACGTTAGCCCGACACGAAAACAGCATCAGTTGAACGCTGTGCAGATGCCAGCATCATTACAACGGCCTCTCCATCATACAAATTCGTTGCAAAACGAGAATTAAACACATGTGCATATGGCGTATAATTGATGTCAAAATTATAAAATGCCAAATGGGACTTAGTTTTTTTATCGTGCTTCGACATTGTGCTATAAGGTATTGCAAAATGCTAGGCCTATCTATTTTCCATTGTGGCAGTGCCATTATGTTTGTTTTCATCTCATTGTGCCACGTGTCTTAACCCTTTAACCGCCGGTGTAGCATATATTTGATTTTGTATTAGGACATTAAGTAACACCTTTTAAACATGTTAAAGATAAAATATGACATCAATCAGCAATATTTGGAAACAGTTGATCTCCATTTTGTCAAATCTGAAAAATGTTCACTCACTTGAAGTTGTGGATCGCGTCAGCAAGACACAATTTCAAGTGGGTGAAAATTCAGATTGAATAATTTGGCGGTTAAAGGGTTAATCTAAGTTACATATTACCTATGTTATGGGTCTATGGCCATTATAATTTGTTGAATTCTTTCAGCGCAGGGAACGACTATTACTTCAGAATGTAACGTGTACAGACGTCAGATGGTGACGCTCCCCGCGCTGGAAGGGTTAACCCATTAACCGCCAGTGTCGCATATAGTCGGGTTTTCCTTTTTTATCAGCACATTAAGTACCACATTTTAAATATGTTAAAGATAAAATGTGACATCAACCAGCAAGATTTGAAAAGAGTTGACCCCCATTTTGTCAAATCTGAATAATTTTCACTCACTTGAAGTTGTGGATCGCGTCAGCGAGGCACAACTTCAAGTGGGTGAAAATTCAAATTGAATAATTTGGCGGTTGAAGGGTTAATGAGTGACCGTGTCTATTCCCAGAACCATTGCACATATTTTAACCGATCGCCGCAATGTTTGATATTTCTGCTCAAATTAGACCTAAAATCGTGCGATCATTGTTAGCAAATCGCAGTCATCATTTAGGTAACACATTTCACAGGATCATTTTTATATTAATACAATCAAATTGGTATATTGATCGCAAAAGATTACACACTGATCTTAGTCCGGTGGGATCTACCCAGCAAACACAAAACATGTATGCATAATCTTTATACAATGTTTGACCAACGTCGAAGGCGTTGGGCTGACGTTGTATAAAATGTTATACTAATGTTTTGTGTTTGCTGGCGCTTAAGTCCTCGGAGATACGAGCTCAGATGTACTTCCACTTCATCATCAGTCATACCAGATAAGTTTGTTTATATTGGTTGTCCTATAGCTGATGCCAGTGAAAATCATTTCAATAATTTCTATTTTAAAACAAATTTATTGTCTGCCCATTTCCAATTATTATCCTTGTTTCGTCTTAAGTGGAAAAAATGTCTTTTCTTAAACGTTATATAATAATAAAATTGTAATAAGGGAAAAAACAAACCATGTATTTCTGATCAATTTTTGCACAAACCTGGGATAGTTGAGATAGTATCTCTTGAGAAATAAAATCACCGTCACCCAGGTGAACAAATAATGTTTGATAAATAGTTTTCATCTCGTTCACATTTCATTATTTTCTACAACGTCAAGTGCACAGGGACCTGTAATCGTCTCAGTGACAACAACATCAATACAGGCAGTATTGACTACTAGTACTATAGGCCTATATATAATGGACAGAAAGGGTAGAATCGATGGCAAAATGGACGCCGCTGGAGAGATCTGTATGGAAAGATATACATCCAGGAAGTTATGTATAATCAGAGTGTTTTATACTGCAAATATTTGAAGTTGCATTAGCACAGGGGATAATCGACTCTGCACTCTGGGCATCGGGGAGCTTGATATATAATACAACTAGTTTTAATTATTATCTATTTTGTAATCTAAACACACCCTATGAAAGTAAGATTACGTACTTATACTAAACCCATTGAGATATCGTGTTTTAATCGGGAATTAACCTGATAGTCATGGAAATGTCATAACAAATGAAGAGCAGGGCGTTTACCATTGCATATTTATTTCTCCATTAAAATCGGCATAACTACATCTGCACAATTATATCTGCATGTATATTGTATTAATAGTATGGGAGGGTGGGGCTAAAAGTCACAGGGTCTTAAAGTCACCTGCCTGTTACTTTTTCTTCACGGCTAAATATCATTATCTGACGTCACTGACAAAGTTTACAAATGATTTCCTAATGTATACATAGCATTCCCGCCCGGTGTTCCCTAAGAACACAAAGACAGAAATGTAACGAGATCTGTAATTTCAAAAAATAGGCCTACTACGTCCTGTTCATTTTTGTGTTGATGTCAATAATGTGACTTTTACCCAAGTTGCTTTATTCCTTGTGATATCCAACCCCACTGTACCTTCATACACTGTGACTTTTTACCCCAGTGTTGTGACATAAAACCCCATACTGGGGTTGAATGTCACCAACATGGGCAAACAACGTATTTTTTAGAATTTTTGTTCAATATTCGTGTCAAAGGAATTTACTAGACATTAGCTAAGATATGCGCCTATGCAAACTGGTTCTGATTAAACACATTAAATATATATAAAACATATATTTAAATATATTTGATATATATATTATTAATATATGTCAGCACCAACAAGCAAACAATAGTAGAAAACCGTCTTTATTCAAACAACAGGACATACAGATTGTTTCATTCATCCAGATAGGTGGTCCAGGTAGTGGTTCATATGTTCAAGTCAAGATAAAAAAACTTGAAACGGGATAAAATTAACTAAATTACTTATAAAATGACAATGACTAGAAATTACAATTCCAGTTAGAATTAATCAATAGATATATTTTACTTTACAATAGATTCATTTTAGCTTAAATTTCCTACATTATTGCTTTAGAAATCACGAGACGAACTAACTTAATGCCGGCGCAATGTTGGCCCAACGTTGGAAGCGTTGGATCAGCATTGGACCAAAGTCGAAACAAGTCAAGTACAATTATTTGCGCGTCGCGCCACCTGGTGAATGAGTAATTACAGTGACATCTGGTGAATATAATTAAACACATACAGCTGTCAACTTGCCAGCCTATCACAGCTATCGTAACAAATTAGATCTGACAGCTAACTCCAAACATGCCAAACAAACTTCATGAAGGGAGACCAATGAACATGAATACAATATCTCATTTGACGGGTTTATTACGATATTTAGGAAGTGACGTGACTACAGGGAAGTTAATAATGATCTACAATAAGTGAATGTATCCTATTTCAATGTGTGAAACTCCCTGGTTACGAACTAAAGTTGATAGATGTTGCCTGCTTGGTGCCCAACTCAAAAGAGGCCCGAGTCTTGTTCTAACCTGGCCACGTCACTAAAAAGGGGGCGGGGCGGTCATGTGAGACTGGTTATCACAACTAGGTATCCCTAATCATAGAAAGACCTGCTAAATTACGCTGCATGATGATACCAAACAACTCAATAATAAGCTGGGTTTTTAAAAGTTGTGTAGGCCTAGCCTCAGGCTAGGGCTAGTACTAGGTAACCCCAGTCCAGCACTAGACTAGGCCCAGGCCACTACCAGTCTAGCTGAGGTTATTTTGATTTGGAATATGTCTATTTCCCTGATTTTATTACATTAGCAACTATTAGTACTGCTAGTGCTGACAATATATATAAACTCGTTTCTACTTTTTGTGACTTTTAGCCCCCCCCCCCCCCCCCCCCTACAATATTGCAGTCGTAATTCCGTAAGTATATCCCTGGTAAACATTAATGATTATACATGTATTATACATGTACACAACCTCAATGTTAAAGAAGGTGTTATATTAAACATAAGAGCTTCATGTATAGTAATTTCATTAAAAGGAAGCAATGTGAGCCTAGCAAACATTTTTATAAGGAAAAAAAGTACGTTCAAATCTGACATTATCATGCTATAGCTTATTATTTATTATATGAGTTAAACCGGTAAATAGTTAGCAACAAATATTACATTAGCAGGTCATTATGTCTTTTCACAAATGTTCACATGCTCTTTGTCTTATTTCTTTTAACTGTACTCTAGTTATTATTATTTTTTTTACTTTTCAGTTGAAAAACATGCTAAACAATAGTACAATAACATTATTGTTAATTGAGTAACACAATATTAATTTTGGTTAACGGGAACATGTAAGAGACGACCTCTAGGAGGCCTGTTGATCATATTAGTGAATTAAAATTATATGATAAAGTGATATATAATAGTATAAAACCGATTTTTCACCAGTTCTAGGTGTTGGCATCATGTAAGACAACGTCAGATTTAGTGTTGAAATTCATTTTGCAAATTTTGCTCTAAAGTAACAGTAATGTGATCATGGCTATCCTATCCAAAACAACATGACCTAGTTGAAACCACAAGGTGTTTGTTGACGGCGTTACTGAGGAGGTTATTTGGAAGGAGTTGGAATTAACATTATTGTTAATCGACTAACACGATATTAATTTTGGTTAACGGTAACATGTAAGAGACGACCTCTAGGAGGCCTGTCGATCATATCATATCATATCATTGATTCTATTATCCCCTGTGCTAATGTGACCTGAATTATTTTCAGAGAGAGAAACCGGCTATTTTTACTTATTTTGATTTACTTCACGTTAGATTGTAGTTATCACCCAGTAAAGTGAACATATAGATTTGATTTATGGTAATACCGCCATAATTGTAATAAAACACTCTAATATACATGAACATCACTTTCTGTAGAAGTTCTGGATGTATATCTTTTGCCTGGCGAGCCAGGCCAATTTCATTTATGGCCGGGTCGAGGCCAAGGTTCTTAGTCACGTGACTTTCATGCCTATGCTATTGTTGCCTGGCGAGGCCGGCCAATTTCATTTATGGCCGGGTCGAGGCCAAGGTTCTTAGCCACGTAACCTTCATGCCTGTGCTATTAAGGCCGGTGAATAATATTCTGGGTCAAGTCATAGGAAATGCGTCAGAGGGGAAATACAATACTGTGAACAACTCTTCATCCGGGGAAGTGACCTTTCAAAAATGCCTAAATTCGGGGATTACCCTATTTTCATCTAAAAATAGCAACAAGTCACGAGCATTCGCCACTGGGGCATACCAGAGGCTACATGAAGCCCGGCCACGCCGCGTAGTGTCGCTCTGAGAGCCAGAGTATGCTATTGAGGCCGGTGAATAATTTTCCGGGTCAAGTCATATGAAATGCGTCAGAGGGGAAATACAATACTGTGAACAACTCTTCATCCGGGGAAGTGACCTTTCAAAAATGCCCGAATTCGGGGATTACCCTATTTTCATCTAAATATAGCAACTAGTCACAAACATTCGACACTGGGGCATATTAGAGGATACATGAAGCTCGGCCACGCCGCGTAGTGTGGCTCTGGGAACCAGAGTAGTATATCTTTCCATACAGATCTCTCCAGTGGCGTCCATGTTACCGTCGATTCTACCCGTTCTGTTTTATTATATATAGGCCTATAGTACTAGTAGTCAATACTGCCTGTATTGATGTTGTTCTCAGTATGTACTGTTGTTGTTGTCACTGAGACGATTACAGGTGATTGTTGTCAAGTGTTTGGGAATCGTTGTCCATTGTAAATTAGCCCCGTACTGTGGATTTTGCTTGTGGTGCGTGACAATTACCATCAATCTTAGCGTATTTACTTTGAGACAACCTTTTTTTTAAGTCTGGGTCAACGTTTCTTTTATTTTAGGCCTACCAAGTTTATTTTGTTAAAAAAAAAATGGCATGAAAAAATATATATTGTTTATAGTCTAGTCTACTGGCTCCGACGTAGGATACCAGAAGCCCCACAGCAGGTAAATGGGAGGGGTTGATAGAGGATATACCAACGGTGTTCATTTAATTGCGATATGGGAAAATACAGCACTCATTCAATGAATAAGGTGTGAGCATTTAGGCGATCACCTTATTTATTAAACATGTGCTGTATTTTCGCACATCGCACGAAAAATGAACAACGTTTGTATTTTCTCACACGATCAAGGGTCACACATGACATATGCTGCCATACATTGTGTTCAATCTACAGCTAGAGTGTGATATCGCCTGATATCGGTATATGTCTCATAGTGAAAACCACTGTACAGAGTGTGAGAAGGGTTCTATATTTCTCACAATGCCTACTGTTTCAACCAGTGAACTCACTGGCTTCACTCATAATGTATGCTGCCGCCTCCTGGTGATTACTTGCAGTACTATTTAAAAACGCCAAAATGTATTCTGCCATATTCTATGTATGGTACTCCGTTACCGTCACACACAGTCATGTTCCCAATCGCCGTATGGATATTAATAAATGTACCCTGACAAATAGAGTTAGACTTGTATTTTGCACAATATAATGTGTGTAAAAAAATGCGACGAAACCCCCCGTGGACATAACACACAACGTAATTTGTAATTTAACTTTTGATATTCTGTACAAGGCGAGACTCGGAATGTTATAAGCAAGTTGTCATTTGATACACTGTAACTTAGATTAAGACACGTGGCACAATTACGTTGCATTTTGCAATACCATATGGCACAATGTCATGTCACAATATGAAAAACTAAATCCCATTTGGCATGTTATAATTTTGACATCAATCATACGCCATATGTGCATGCTATCGTGATTGTGCAGTATTAACTTCGCATCAATGATGATTGTTGAATGGTAAGATAAAATGAAGCGTTTCTTTTTTTTCGATGACAAATATATAAGATACCCGAAAATAACAATAAATGACTTAATTACATGGTTCATTGGGTACTGACGTTTAATTACACGATACCAGAAATAAACAGCATATCAACCATTAGGCTTTAGGCCACCTTTGTGCACATATAGGCTAAACTGGGCTAGGAGAACCTCCTGAGGATGGTGAGATGAATGAGATGACACTGTCCTCCAGATACAGGATTCGAAATTTGAGCCCTGCCGGTATGAGGCCGAGCACGCTACCTCTCGGTCACGGAGGCTCCCCACAATACTGAGTTTCACACTTGGATGGGTAATAAACATTTTTGTTTCTTACAAACCGCCGAGACCGGGAACCGAGCCCCGAACTCTAGCGTGAAAGACAGCGGTGCTAACCACTACCCTAGGGCCCCCGCCCGTTTTGATAATGAAGCAGAATGAACTATTTAATGTATTCTTTTATCAAATACATTTGTTACGATTTGAATGATATTGATGTTAAAGGGACCCCTTGGGATGAGACATTTTCAATGTTGTCAATTTTGAAAATTGAGCTCATATGAAGCTATATAGCCTACTGATCTGAACTAAAAATACAAAAAAGTCAAAAAACAATTTTAAAGCACCGAAAAAGAGTGAAATAGTTATATTTCCAGGTCGTATATTGCCATGTAAACAAAAGAAGTCAGCAATATACAGCACTTCACACCACATATTCCCACGTCTTGGCTGAAGAGATCAAAGCAATCGTCGCTAATTGGTGTCTGATTGGTGTCTTATATCTCAGGACATGAGGTGATACACCTGCAACACTGATTGTCTGCCCAACGCTGGGCCGACGGCATCAACATGTGGCCCAGTGCTGTAGGAACATTCAATCGTCCTTCAGCATGTGTTTAGGTATACAAAAAGTTTGTTTGGGTTTTAAGCGGTTTCATAGAAATAATAATAAGAAATATTTTTAAAAATCGAAAAACTCTGAAAAAAATAAAATCATGATCTGGAGGATACACTACTTAACTACAAAACTAAAAACGAAAATTGATGTCATCCCAAGGGGCTGCTTTAATAATTAATTTGACTGTGATTGAAATTGTGATACACAATGTTAACATGCCCATGAAAAAACGATCAAAAAGCACATGGTTGACAGTTTACAGCAGAAGTAAACTATCCCTTTTCTCGCCAATTCTTGCGGACGGAAGCTCATAGACATCAATCAGTGTCGTGCGATTTGAAGTAGGTTGTCCATTCCCTCTATGTCCATGGTCTGATGGGATAGCATAATAATAATAATAATAATAATAATAATAATAATAATAATAATAATAATAATAATAATATTAATAATAATAATTTTTATTTATAGAGGGTTGCTCATTGAGCTTTCGCTCATCTGCCATGAGGCCCTCTTCAAAATGGTACATAATGTTCAAATAACATATCATACAAGCATAGATTAGCAATAAAATAGATTGTTACAAATATGAGCAATATAAAGAAGGTCAATAATATACATAGTATAAATACATATAAGCATGCACATAGTAGGAATATAATATAACTATTTTATACATCGATCTATTCAGTAAGTTTATTACAGTTAAGGCCAGATAAAAAATTAAATACTTTTGACTGAAAAACAGAAAGAGAAATTGTTTGTCTTGTTTCGCTGTCCAGGCTATTCCACAATTTAGGGCCATCATAAGATAAACTCCTGTTGTGTTTTTTCGAAACATCTAAGCGACCTGTGTTTGAAGACCTTAAATTATAATGCTTTGAATCTAGTTTGATGCTAAACATGTCATGTAAATATTCAGGAGAAATTTTGTGAATGCACTTGTAAACTAAGCTAACTTGGTGGTATTTAACAATATCAGAGAGTTTTACAATTATATTTATATTTTCTTTTGAACAATTACCCCATATACTGCAACAATACTCCAAGTATGGCTTGATGTAAAAGTTATAAAATAAAATCAGAGTATCTTTAGGTAGAAAATGCAGAATACGCTTCAGGAGGAATAATTTATATATCACTATTTTTTTTACATGCGATACCTGAACATCCCATGTCAGGGAACTATCTATGTGAATGCCAAGTAATTTGGTATTGCTTATTTGCTCAATTGGGGTATTATCAATAAGTAATTTAATGTATTTTTCTGATTCACTTATTCGGTTTAATTTTTGCCTGGATCCAATAAGCAATATTTTTGTCTTTTCTATGCTCATTTTCATTCTGTTAATTTCACACCACTGGTTAACCGAGGTCGCCTTTATTTGTAATTTAGAAGAAATATTCTGAATATTTTTGCTCGTATGATGATCTGTAGCGTCAACGGCAAATAGGGACATGTTTTCCAATGCTGGATATGAACATATGTCATTTATAAAAAAAATGAAAAACAAAGGCCCCAGGACAGAACCTTGGGGAACACCGGATTTGTCATCTAAAGGATCAGACAAAATTCCGTCTATGTCGACTTTTTGACTACGGTTAAATAGAAAGGAAGTAAACCAATTTAGGGCATTTGTAGTGCAACGATATATTTCTAGTATTTGCAATAATGAATGATAATAATGAATGATAATAATGAATGATCTACCAAGTCAAATGCCTTGCAAAGATCTACCATCAGAACACCAGTTAATTCACCGTTATTCTTTGCTTCTAGCCATTCTTCTATCATTAGGGTTAAGGCGGTTTGACAAGAGTGATTATAACGAAAGCCTGACTGTCTTCGGTGTAGCAAATTATTATTATTTAAAAACGCATAAAAAGATAATGCAATATGTTTTTCAATAATCTTCGATACCACAGGTAGGATGGAGATTGGTCTGTATTATTTACATCAGCATCAGATCGCTTTTTAAACAGGGGAATTACTCTAGAAATTGTCCAACTATCAGGAAATTGTCCTTCTGCTATGCTAGCATTACATAACTTTATATTGCTGTCAGTAATGTACGGGGCGAACATTTTTAAGTATTTTGCGCTAATTCCATCCAGGCCGGTAGCTTTAGAAGACTCAAGCGAGGAAAGAAATTTAAATACAAATGCATGTGAAATAGGAGGAATGTTGTAAACAGTACCTGGCAATAGTTTCGCATTTACAAAATGTTCTCAAATCGTAAAATTTGGTCGCTCATTTTCATTTTGACCAAGAAGTTTATCTATCAAAGTTGTGAAATGTTGATTTAATTCATTATCTATTGATTCCTGACTGTCTATATCATGTCTATCAACTGTTAACTTGTTGATTGTTTTTCTATGTTTAATTTTACATCCAAGGTCTTGAAAAATTTTGGAGATAAAATTGTGGTTATTTTTATTTGTTTCTATTAAGTTTATGTAATACTTTGATTTAACTTTTTTGATTTCCTTCTTGCATTTATTTCGTAATTCCTTGTATTTTACAAAAGACTTGCTGGATTTAAATGTATCTCGGTTCTTTCATAAACTTTCGTATGTCGACCGTTAACCACCGTGTGTGGTGTTTTTTTTTAATTCGCTTGGTTCTTACTGGCCAGTGCGTGTCCAATATAGATAAAACTCGACTCGTCCAAGAGGGGGTCAAATCATTTACATTTGTATCTTTACTATTATCTATGAAGGGCGGGGGCCCTAGGGTAGTGGTTAGCACCGCTGCCATTCACGCCAGGTTTCGGGGTTCGGTTCCCGGTCTCGGCGGTTTCAAAGAAACACAAATGTTTCTTCCCCATCCACGTGTGAAAGTCAGTATTGTGGGGAGCCTCCGTGACCGAGAGGTAGCGTGCTCGGCCTCAGACCGCCGGGGCTCGAATTTCGAATCCTGTGTCTGGAGGGCAGTGTCATCTCAATGATCTCACCATCCTCAGGAGGTTCTCCTGGCCCAGTTTAGCCTATAATGTGCACAAAGGTGGCCTAAAGCCCGATTCATTTCATTTGTATTATCTATGAAGTTTAGTTTATCTAGGATACACGGACCCAAGGTTTTAATATCTACATCAGCCAGTTTACGATAACTAATTGTTTTATGTTTATTCTTTATCTTATCGTGGTTCGTTACATAATTTGACTTATTAATACTAATATATATAGGGTTGTGGTCACTAATAACCCAAGATAATAAACCTGATTTAGAAACATTTACATCTTCGGAAACATAAATATGGTGTAATAGAGTTTTACTATGCGACGTAATACGTTCATCAATTAACTGATTTAGATAATAGCTTTGAAATGTAGTTATCCATGACGTTTTCTGTACAGCAGTTGGTAAAAGATCAATATTAAAATCTCCTAATAAAATTACTTTATTGTATGTATTGTTTATTTTGTCTAGTAGGTTAACCATAATTATAAGCCATTCAGAATAGTTGACCAAATTATTATTTGGTGGCCTATATAAAACCAACTAAAATATTTCCATTGCTAAATTGAAATTGAATAAAAATGGCTTCAATATTTATTAATTCTAACTCAGGAATCCTTCTATAATTAAGATGTTATTTTACATATATTAAAATACCGCCACCACCACTACGTATTCGATCTTTTCGTACCACATTATAATTATTGATAGCAATTTCGGAGTCGTTTACATTTTCATCTAGGAACGTTTATACAACATCATAAATATCCACTGGGAAATACACTTTGAGATAGTATCGAATTTCGTCCATTTTTGAGTAAAGTCTATTTATGTTAGGACATGACACACTAAGATCTTTAGTCTCTAAAATGTCTGACACTCTATGATGATTATTTCGATCTATGCTAGGACATATTGTCAGTGCGAGTGAAATATTCTCAATGTCACTAGGGTCAATGCTAACAATTTCAGCAGAGTCACAAAAGTTCGTCACTTCTCGGCTGATGGGTAATTGATTTGCACACTTTAATTGTCTTTCACTACTTGTGCATAACTTCTGATATGGGGCTCGTCGCGATGAATTTTCTGGTGGCCATTGTGAAAATGGGTATATGGTAACACAAGTTTGTTGATGTTGCTGGCTAATTGTGATGTTCCGGAATCGTTCAGATGTAGTCCGTCTCTTTTCAGATGGGCGTAAATTATGTTGCTATTGTCCATGAATGTATAGTCCTTGTTTGACGCATTGCGTTTTAGCACAGCATTGGTTGTGGTAATTGAATTGTTCAAATCAGGTCTGTCTAGTCTTGAAATCAGACCTGATACCACTATTTTTGTAGCAGGATTTGCCTGTCTGCATTTCCTCACAAGATGTTCTATCTTACTAATCACAGCCCTTGGTCTCTCACCACATGATAGGTTATTGGTGCCGCCCATCAATGTCACAGTATCTGGCTTATATGTTGATATCATGTCTTTAGCGCTTTCCTCAAGTTCAACTTTTTCAGGTTCCTTTTTGTTGTTTTCCATTTCTGGCAATCTAAATGAGACAACATAATTGGCTAATGTTGTCTCATGCACAAATCGTTGGGTTTGACGCCGGCACAGCATCTGGAAATGGTAGACCAGCATCTTACTAATGTGGGACACAAGCAACGTAGGTGTGTGCTGTATTCAGATGGTACAATAATTGGGCCAACACTGTGTCTTGCATGTCGTAGTTGGCGCGATGACGGCCCAGTCTCTTAAGATGATTGTACAGCATCGTGACAACATCTGCTTCAGATAATGATGCTATGCCTATCATTGAGAGGTGAAGGGGGCTATGTAGCTATTAAGTTTAGGCGAGATACCTTCCTTTTACCTCTTTGAATTTTTTAGTGCCTATGGCCCAAGAGTGGTAACTGGTTACTGAGTCATAACCTGTTACCATCTTATGCCTGGTGATAGATGAGATTCGGTTTGAGCAAGGATGGGCTCTTGTGTGCATGTGATTAGAAGCTTACCAATGATTCACTCAGGCGCGAATTATCAAATGCACTATACATATATTGTGGGCTAGAAAGAGGTGCATAAGTCAAACCCTGACTGAAAGGGTGTTTTTCTTTGTATTTATTGTAAACTCAGCTACATGTCCCTCTGTATATAATAACAAGTATGTATCAAGCCTCACGGGCGGGGGCCCTAGGGTAGTGGTTAGAACCGCTGCCTTTCACGCCAGAGTTCGGGGTTCGGTTCCCGGTCTCAGCGGTTTGAAGTAAACAAAAAATGTTTCTTCCCCATCCACGTGTGAAAGTCAGAACAGAATTGATTACGTAAATATGTATGAAAGTACACTTCATTCCAAAAGGCAGTCATTTATCTCTGCTGAAAAAAAATAGTTAACATCTTTTGGCAATAAGCTGCGATGGCGTAAAGTTTGGTGTTTCTATTATTCACATGACTTGATCATATTGATTGATTGATCATTATCTTCTTCGACAGCTGTTATTCCTAAATGTCATTTTTGTAATACGTGATACAGTTAAATTGAGTAAACGAGTAAAATTGACTAGCATCTTGAACCTACAAAACAGTTGAAGTAACATAGCCACATGAATATGATAAACGCAGAATTTAGCAAGGTGGGCGGTAGATCACTTTCTGACAAGTCTCCGAAAATGATGTTTGAAAGTATGTCAAAGCCTAGTTGGTCATCAACCAGCAAATCATGCGACTTTGACCTTACTTTTTTAAACATGAAAATCAGGCACATTGTCCACACATGCTGAATATTGCATGTTCCTATGTATAAACCCATAAATGTTACACCAATCTGCCGGACTAATAAAAACTTCTTTATCCAAGCAAATGCGGTTTAAGGTGAGATCACTCTACATAATTGGCTGCAACCGGGTATTATTTAATTATCGAAACATTAAATCGATGCAAATTACCTTTAGCCATATTTTTTGATTTGTCAAAGACCTTTAAGATCGATATCACGATATACACGATATTTTGTCCGACTACGACGAGGCAACCTCTAACGTGAAAACTTCTGCTCTTCAACGATCAATTCTAGACTCCATTTTATTTGGCTTTTTTTTCACAAGTCGCTGAAAAACTATATTTGTTAGCTAATGTTTTTGATTGTATTCACTAATGCGACTTTAAATGATTTGTATCTTTTATCTTTCAGCTATATCTAATGCCAGATTTTTTTTAAGCAATTCTTCATGCAGATGCCAATAATTACTAAGCTATATATATCCGACAATTCCATTCTGAACATCAATGCTAACACTAATGTAGAACTGTCGAATATAATTGGCTCAAACGCAATATGTTGTCCATAAAAATATCACAAGCAAAATAGGCCACAGAAACATATTATTATACTGTCTTTAAAATTGTTAACACTGACATTGAACGGGTTGCAAAATAAATTTATTGCCACATTACAATAACAGGCTAATAGGTATCACCCCCTGTTTAAATATCGATTATGACATATGTTTTTTTTCTTTTGTTTCAGATTTTCCTGTTTATTTTTCAAATGCTACATCATGAAGAAATGGGAAATGTATACATACATCTGCCATATTTATCTGATGGATTGATATCAAATGTTGCAACATACTTTCACTGATATGGTTTCATTTTAGACAGAAATCATATAACAACATTTTATACATTAAACAATATTATTATTGCTATGCTGTACCTATCAAAGCTTGTACGAACAAATATATGGATTTATGTTGATGACAGAATGTCTTTATTTCTGACAGATGGGTTATTCTCAACTTGAATGAGACCAGCTCTAAAATACTTCCCGGTCGATAGAGAGATTGAAATGGATACCGCTACAGCTATGACTGTAAATTATTCTGATGCAGGAAATCTGAATCTGTCTGAAAATACCAACTACAGTCTGGAGATTTTTGCACTGGATTGTCAGGCTATGTTTGGATATATTCAGCCACAAAGACCTCTACAACGAGCGTTATATCACTATGTGACGCCCACCCTCTGTATCCTGGGGATGTGTGGTAACTTGGCCACGGTCAGTGTATTGAGCAGAAAAAGACTGGGCCTGCAAACCAATAGTAGGTCCCGTAAAGAGTCCACAGCCCACTTGGGACTCATTCTACTCGCCATATCGGACCTCTTATTCTGCTTAACTTTGCTCCCTCGTGGATGGGTGCGTGCTCACCAGTCTGGGTTCCGGTCTCGTGGATTCTCGCTGTACTACCAGGCCTACAGTAATGGCTTTGTTAACATGTTTCTCTGGAGCAGCACATGGATAACAGTTGCTTTGGCAGTGTTTCGCTATCTAGGTATATGTCACCCGTTTCGCGCACGTCTACTTATTTGCAACAACTGTCACTTGATTGTGTACTCAGCCATATTTGTTATTAGTGGATTGTTTCAGATGCCGTGGTACTGGCAGTACCACGTCGTGGAGGTACCGTGTCTGAATGGTACACCCGTGTACCTGCTGGATTTGGGACCACTCTGGTCAGACAACTACAGAGTGGCCGCTATGGGGTGGCGTTGGTCACGCGCGATCTTCAGTTTAGCCGTCCCGGGAATCATTCTCACATTCTGCAATCTGTCATTGGTCAGTGCTCTGCGACGCTCCTACAGACTAAGACGACGGTGTCGCGTGCAGCACGAAGCAGCTCGGGCAAAGAATCGGGTGACGCTGACTTTAGTTGTCATAGCAGTGATGTTCGTTTCGCTGGTTTTCCCCTGTGAGTTGCTGGACCACTTAGGTGGATTGTTCCCGCGGGGTGCCGCAGGGGCTGAGGCATTTCTCACCACCCGTGCGATAGCCAACGTGCTACAGGTGATTAACTTCTCTCTAAACTTCGTGGTTTACTGCGCTATCAACGCTTCATTCCGCTCGGCACTTAGTGAGCTATTCACCTGCCAGCCACAGACGTACGCTGACGGGCCAAGTCTGCCACATACATTTTCTTTTCGACACATATCTGTGAAAGCATCTAAGACCATGATGCCGGGAGTCGGATATCTGTGACAAGCTCATGTTCCAGAAAACAGGATATGCCCGCATAAAGAATTGGTTTATCACAACATGATGCCCGCATAATGTTGTGATAAACCACTTTATATCTGATTTTTTTAATGAACAAGAAAAGCTGTTGGGAAAGAACAACATCATTTATTGATGTCACCTAAAATACAAGTCCCTGCAAATACTAAACTAAACTGAAAATATAAAGTATTACAATAAACAATATATATATATATATATATATATATATATATATATATATATATATATATATATATATATATATATATATATATATATATAATATTGAAAAGCTGCTTATTGATTCAGAACATTTGAATGCCACCATATCAATGACGTCTTCCGCGAGTGAAATCAAATCAACCATTATACATTCCGTACTATTTGCATCATAGGCTATACCCGGAAAGCCCTGTGCGGATTACAAAGATAGCAGGATAAGCGCCACCTGGTGAGTAACTATGAACTGTAATTGGTGTGCGAGTAGTCCAGTCGTTCAAACCGCCATGTGACGCAACAGGTGGAAGGCCAACCCAGGGGGAGGAGAGACATCGTCATACCTCCTGAGTGCCGCCTTATTTGCCATGCCACCTGTTGAATGTGACTGGAGCTAGTTAAATTTGCTTTGGACCAGGTTAAACATGGTGAACAGGTTCTGCAAACAAGACAATTTTGCAGAGTAGTAGTTGTATACCTTTCAGCGCAGGGACCGACTTTAGACGTCAGAATCTGACGTCTAAAGTCGATTCCCACACTGGATAAATTTAAAAAATCATAATGACCGCAGACCCATAACATAGGCATTCAAAGCAGAGAGAGCGAACTACAACATTTATGACGATTTTAAATTTAGAAAAACTCTTTGGTCTCTATGGCTTATACAGAACAATGTTTAAGCGTGGTAAGGGGGAACTTGTTTGCATTTTTGCATTGTTCTTAGATACTTTACTTATACATTTTGATGCTAGGGTACAGCCCTGAAATATAAAATAAATGATTTGGTGGATTTATATTTGATATCCCAGGGTAACATTTACTGCATGATGTGTTGCAAATGGTT
Organism: Flabesymbios commensalis; assembly: GCA_964017125.1. NCBI lineage: Eukaryota > Metazoa > Annelida > Polychaeta > Terebellida > Flabelligeridae > Flabesymbios > Flabesymbios commensalis. The sequence goes on from OZ024912.1 coordinate 50,028,492, forward strand.
GATCTTAAATAAAAAAAGAACAGTTTAATCTGATCTAGCTGAAGCTGTTAGATGGGGAACGCGACACATCTTCAGTGACTGATACTCATAATAATATTTAAATTATACAAACAGTAAAAAGTGTTAACATTTCACATTACCATCTCCAGACCAACGGGTCAGTAAATATACATTTTAACCCTTTAACCGCTGGTGCCGCATATATTCGGATTTTTATTTTTTATTAGCACATTACCTACCACACCTTGATTATGTTAAAGATAAAATGTGACATCAAACAGAAAGATTTGTGAAAGAGATGACCTCCATTTTGTCAAATCTGAATAATTTTTACTCACTTAAAGTTGTGGATCGCGTCAGTGAGACACAACTTCAAGTGGGTAAAAATTCAAATTGAATTATTTGGCGGCTAAAGGGTTTAACTATTGTATTTTTTTTATTTAAATTGTTTTATTAGGGGACCACTCAGCAAACATGATAGGCCTACATTGCTCTAATGCTGGTTTAATATTGACCCACCATTGCTGATATTCTCGGTGAATGTGGTCACTCCTCTCTTTTAAGTTTTACACGCCACGAAGTTTGTGTGTAAATTACATGTCAGACACACATATAGTCTGGGATAACATGAGATAAGCTTGCATTGGGGCCCAAACAGCATTTTATTGCATTTTTCGTATCATGTTATACCCTAGAATGAGACACCGGATGATGCCTTCTTGGCACCTTTGGGCATTTTGCAAAAATGCATTAGACCTACCACCTTAATCTGAGCATCCACCGACCGTCACATGTTGAATTCCTTTTCCGACTATGGAACTCCCCACTGAATACTGATTTTAGTCCACAGCGCCATTGAATCTGAATATTGTTGAGAGATACTGGCGCTATAGAAGTCATTATATTATTATATTATTATTATTATTATAAAAAACAATGCACTTTAGTACCGCCATTACTGCAAATCATACGTGTGCCAATATCTCAAAAAAAAAATGATATAATCATAAAATTTGTGTCTATACATATGTTTTCATGGTCAATGGATACAATTACAATTACTTCTAATGCGCTTAAATCCTCGGTGTCCCGAGCTCAGAGGCGCTGGAAATCTAAATCAGGCTCGTTATCATTGTCCATTTGCCGTTCCAATTCGTAGATCCGGCATGCTTGGAAACATATGACTTAAGATGGAAAAGCTTGGCCGAAATATAAAGTTTTCAATTTTATTTCAGAAAAGACTGTGAAGATTTAGATTTTTTAATCTCAAGAGGGATACAATTCCAAAGCTGGGGAGGCGCAACCGAAAAAGCCCTTTCACCCATCTTAGAACTCACTCTGGGAACAACCAGCTGATCATCAACTGAAGAGCGGAGCATACGGGTTATGTTTGAAGGTTTAAGTACTGATTGTGTACATATACTGGCTGACATTTATGTATTACGTTATATGTTAGGGTTCATATTTTGTATTTTATTCTGTATTGAACAGGGATTGTATTCATTGTGTACATATACTGTCTGACATTTATGTATTACGTTATATGTGAGGGTGCATATTTTGTATTTTATTCTGTATCGAACAGGGATTGTATTCATTGACCAGGAAAACATATGTATAGACACCAATTCCATGGCTCTGTCATTTTAAGTTTTCAACATATTATCGAAAGTACGATTTTTAGTACAATGGCGGTACAAATCTCATTTTCGTGAAATACCCAAAGGTTTCTCAATCTAGGGTATATCAAGATTAGAAAAATGCAATGAAACGTTGTATGGACCCCAACGTTGCAGCTACAAATCCTCATTTTACCACCGGACTAACAGGTGCTAGCTGTACCCCCCTCCCAGAAAAAAGAAAAACGTAAATAGTTTTTTTTATTGTTGCTTTACTCTGACTTTTCATTGCATAGTACGTTTTTGGTGGATGACCCCTGGAGAACAAAACTAAATTTGGCTATTTGTTATGGAATTACACGAAAAAGAGAATGGCCGTCACTTTTCAAAACTGCTAATAAAATAATAAAAATACCTATATAGTGGACAACTTAACTACATTTTGTAATAGAGCTATGACACTTGTCATGAATGGTACTTGCACCATGTGGATTATTTTAACATTTACCATTTTGGACATTTTTTTTGCTGTTTTTATTTTGTAATATTTTGAGGTGAAAATATCAAATTCAAGGTCAAATACGATTTTTTTCAAAAAATAAATCTATAAACAAGGGTCATGTAATAAAACCTGTAAGATCGTTTATCGTAAATTTTCAACAAATCAAGGTAATCGTCAAGGTAAAAAGTCAATTTTAATGTCAAATAATTGAAAATACTATTTTTAGCAGATATAAATAGGAACATTTCTAATAACTCCAATTTGTTTGCTCCTGATTGAAAAATCTATTTGTGATAATATTTCGATGATATCAGGGCATCCTTAAGTTCAATATATCGATTTGAATATCAAATAATAAAAATATAATAAAAATACCTATAGGCCTATAGTGGACAACTTAACTACATTTTGTGATAGAGCTATGACACTTGTCATTAATGGTACTTGCACCATGTGGATTATTTTAACATTTTGGACATTTTTTTTGCTGTTTTTATTCTGTAATATTTTGAGGTGAAAATATCAAATTCAAGGTCAAATACGATTTTTTTCAACAAATAAATCTATAAACAAGGGTTATGTAATAAAACCTGTAAGATCGTTTATCGTAAATTTTTAACAAATCAAGGTAATCGTCAACGTAAAAAGTCAATTTTAATGTCAAATAATTGAAAATACTATTTTTAACAGATATAAATAGGAACAGTTCTAATATCTCCAATTTGTTTGTTCCTGATTGAAAAATCTATTTCTGATAATATTTCGATGATATAAGGGCATCCTCAAGGTCAATATATCGATTTGAAGGTCAAATAAAGAAACATTAGATTATTGTAAAACTACCTAATTATTGAAAGTGTATTGTAAATAAATCTAGGAACAATTGTGTAGGCCTAATAATAGTCAGAAATAAGGTCCCGTTCGAATTTTTGAATGATGCTAAGCCACCCATCCAAATGTTTCAACACCCTAAAAAACAAAATAAACATGTTGTCGGTCTAAAATGTGTGGGGGTGGGGGTGATGTATATACAAAAATTAGCACATTTTACTTGGCTGACTTTCGGATGGAGCATTAAAAAGGATATTTTTACAACAGTAATGCCACCTTTTGTCATTCAATATATTCACGACGAAACTTAGGTAAAGTTATGCTTTTTTTAGTAAACATAAAACACCCTTAGAGCGCTGAAAGTCGTTATTGAAAAATCATGAAGCTCGTAGAATGTAACTTCCGAGTTTGCTGTACATATGAGCATGTTAATGGCTGCTGACTCATCTGGTATATCAGTCATCTGGTTCCACCATATCAAGTTAGAAAAACCCTGCCTTGTTGCATAAAGGACTTGAGGTCAAAAGAACGGTTAATGTACTCATACAGGAAACATTTTTTTAGATCACATGTACCATAATTCATATTTTTATAGTTTTAAACAGCTTTGATTCCCCTCTTCCCACATTTTGTCATTGAAGACATTCAGGACAGACATATGTGGAGTTTAGATTTTCAACACACCCTTAGAGCGTTGAAACTCGATATTAAAAAAATAACACATCTCGAACACTGGTCGGACGTGTTTTAAAGACATTTTTCACCAGCAGGTGGTATACAAATTTATCGGTAATGTGTTACATTGTTAGCAATATTTCAGTTATTTTATTAAAAGGGGTGTCAATGGTAAAATATGCAGATCTGTCCCACTGATATGTTTAAACGAGGAATCTAGATTACTTGGTTTGAATGGGCATTATGAGGGTTGGTGAGGACAATACAATAGGATGACTTGGTGGTATTGGACAAAAGACACATACATGGGTAATGTGCCTGCAAAAGGAAGGCTAACTGTAAAGCTAGTTTATGACCTGTTCATACCAAACACATCAAAATGAGTTTATATGATTTTTGGTGTTGTCATATTACAGCATTTTTATCTGTGTTTTGGAATACTAAATGATAAATAAATAATTATAGATAATTATCTACAATTCACAAGCCAAAGAATTGATAATGTGTTGTGTAATATTTCAGTTAATTTTTTGCTGCTTTAAAAAATATATATTCATATTGAAATAGTACATGATAAAATTTGAGCTGTTTATATTGTGGGCTACAAGTTTAGGAAGTTAGAAAATCTGTTAAATTTTGAAAATCCTATCCAGCCAGCAGCAAATAGCTAGGGACAACAATCACTGACTTTTCTTAATATAGTGTCAATATGCTGTTCATGATAATCTTTCTAATGCAGCATATCTTGGCATAGAGTGGTTCCGTAAAACACATTTACAAGAGATTAAAGCCACATACTGGATAAAAAGTCATAAAGAAATAAGGTCCTCTGACATCATAATGGGTATAAGGCATACACCAGTGAAATATATTTATATCAGAAGGGGTATTATGCACATACACATGGAGGAAACGGTACCAGATTAGCCTCGTCCCCTCTTCCATTTATGGTTACACTAATGATCTATTGAAGGCTAACTCTGATACAACTCTGCTACATATTTAACGTAGTTAGTACAGTTCCCTATCCTGACTTTTGTCTTCATACACTTTTAAGGTGACAGGTCATGGTTGCCAAAAAGACACATGTAGGTCCCTATATCAAATGTATGCTGTTGCAAATCCAACAAACACAGGATATAATGCGCATATCCGTACAACTACACATGGAACGGAAATGTTACGTCTTGGTGAGCAGTGGCAATTTTGCAGAGCCCCAGCAGCTGATGAGCTCCACGGTTAGATTAATATCATCATAAATATCTTAAATTCAGATATGGTTTGTCCTGCGTGTGGGAGAGAGCGGGGCTAACTGTAACGGGGATAAGTTATAACAGTGCACTTTGGCCAACTTCTTGTTGAATAATTTACACTCACTAGGTGTCAATTATGTCTTCTATAGACATGCATTGATTGAAAATCATCTTGAAGAGGTCTTTTATGAATGACAGACTAAAGGTCAGGGTTGGGTCGATTATAATCATAATCGTCGAATATAATTTTTAATCGATTACACTGTAATCATAATCATAATCGTAATCATATTTTTTGAAATCGGTTAATCATGATTATAATCGTCATCGAGAACAAATTATGACTTGTAATCAGCCATTACAAAAGTGATCTTGGCCACTGAAGAAGTGACCACAGCCATGGCAAAAGTTATATCAACCACTATGTAAGTGATTTTAGCAGCTGAAGAAATGATCACATCCGCCTTAAAATTATCTCATTACAAAGGGGATCTTGGCCACTAACAAACTGATGTCAGCCACCTACAAAATGATCTGGGTCACTACAAAGAAGATATCGACCACTGAAGAAGTGATCACAGCCACTTCAAAAGTTATCTAAGCCACTACAAAATAACATTAACACTGACAAACTCAGCACAGCTACTCTAAGTGTTAGCTCAACCACCAAAAAAGTGATCTTGAAGAAGAGTCATCACAGCCCTTTTTAAAGTTATCTGATCCGCAACAAAACTGATTGTGACTACTAAAGAAGCAATCACAGCCGCTTTAAAAATGATCACTGCCACCAAAAAGGTGAAACTGATGTCAGCTAGCAAAAAAGTGATTTATA
>OZ024912.1:50034403-50089403 GCA_964017125.1 Flabesymbios commensalis
CATTCACCATATCACACACTATTTATGTTGAAAAAAGAAAATTGGAATAAAATGATATATTGAGTTACCAGATTACATGTATGTGAGCTTTGACTCTTTCATGAAAGTGATCTATTCGCTAAATATGATGCGGCTGACCATGCTTACGAACTCCATTTCTTATAGGCCACAATTTATCAAGTCAACATAGTCAGAAGGCCCGTTAGTCAGAAGGCCCACTAGTCAGAAGGCCCGTTAGTCAGAAAGCCCGATAGTCAGAAAATCATTAAGGATGATAAGTCAGAAGGCCCGTTTGTCAGAAAATAAGTAAGGATTATTAGTCAGAAGGCCCGTTTGTCAGAAGGCCCTTTAGTCAGAAAATAAGATTTATAATCACCTCATCGGAATCATCTCATTTGTGGACAACCCTATGACAAATTATTTTATTTATTTATTCACTTGTGCCTAGGGGTAAATAATAGGCTATTCATTATATTTTTTAACCTAATGTAAACCTGACGTAAAAATGTTAAATTCCAGCTTCAAATGAATGAAAAATACCCATAATAATTGGATCAAGTATTTATTACCAAGCCGCCTTAATAGCAGTCAATTTTCTGCTTAGATGCGTTTACTCCAAGGAAGAACTGGGGTGGCCATCTTGGATTTGCGAATTTGAACTTATGCCACGGTAAACAGTGTTCTATCAGAAAATGTTTAGAAGAAATTAAGAATATTAGATCAATATTGACGTTTACATCGAATTGTTGAATAATAATAATATTAAAAAAGGAGGATGATGATGAAAAGGAGGATGAAGAGGAGAATAATAATAATTGCATATAGTAGGCAGCAATGTGCACTCCATGTCTTTGAACAGTTTGGAACAATGTATATATAAACTAAACGCGAGTACCTGAATTTAGAATCTTGCTGAGAGAAATGTGTCGAGATACTGCTAATATTTAATGAGATTCAACTGTTCTTAATTAGCATGGTAATAATATATATACTACGTTACACCAAAGAATCAACAAACAATGCTATAGCCAACATAATATTTGGACTAACAGCTTATTATTTATTCTGAGCAAAATTATACATTTTTCAACGATTGACATAAATTAAACCGATGCCTACAAACTCAACACGAATTGAGAAAGTTTATGTGGTTTCTCATGACGCACTTTTCGTGTCTATTTCTGTAAAGTTTATTTAGCCAAACAAGTATAAGACCTGTGAGATAGTAATTATAATGTAGGTCTGAAAATATTAAAGAACACTCATTGCTGAAAATAACCGAACCAAGTAATCAACTAATCATCAAATGTACGAACTACGCACCGCCAGTGAAACTATTTTTCAAGTTCAAGATCATATCGACCTGTTAACTTTATAAGAAAACATTATTACATTTTTCACATTATTATTTTCATGGCTATTAATATTATTAAATTACTGAATTTTTGAAAAACACGTAGCTACACTCTATCAGAATTTTTAAAGTATCTTTTAATAATTATTTTATGCAACAATTCTTTATCAATAGCTGGATGACAAACGTTTTATTCAAAATAATATACCCCCCCTCCAGATGTCCATTGGAGCGTCACCTAGCATTGTCCAATGATAAAATTCTGACTAACGGGCCTTCTGGCTAACGGACCTTCTAACTAACGGGCCTTCTGGCCAAAAAGCCTAACTGAGTTTCTGACTAATGGGCCTTCTGACTAGCGATCCTTCTGACTAATGGGCGTTCTGAATAATGAGCCTTCTGACTAACGGGCCTTCTGACTAACGGGCCTTCTGACTAACGGGCCTTCTGACTAAAAGGGTGTCACCGTCCAGTTTTGTCAGCTTTATCTTTTTTTCTAAACAATCAGGTCGAAATGTCGAGCTTATAACATGTTATTTGCTCCCAAAAAACCTGCTTAGAGCCCCACCTATCTAGCCAATTTGTACTGGGGTTGTACCGCCGGGTCCCAGGCTACTGCTCTCCCTATAAAATTGTATCTTGGATCCGCCCTCGACCTTTCATGCAGATCTAAAAACATTAAAGAATTTCGCAGATTAAAAACCACAAAACACAATTATTTTCCATGTAAATTCTTTCTTTTTTCGGAATATTGAACCTTGTTTTCGGAACAATGAACCTTAATTTCGGAGTGACGAACCTTCGGAGCAATGAACCTTCGGAGCAATGAACCTTCGGAACAACGGACCTTCGGAACATCGGACCTTCGGAACAACGGCCCTTCGGAACAATGGACCTTCGGAAAAGCGAGCGGTTCCCTTGTAGCCCGTGACTAGCACCCGCATATCTGATAGCAGTGAGCAGGGGGTGTACGCCTGAATGTACGCTAATAACGCACACGTTGCGTGTCTACAGGCTTCACAGTGTTAACGGACTGTTATCAACTGGCCTACTAGCTGGCTGACGTAGGCCTAGACATTGTGTTCTACTGGTTAACATTATATGGCTAACTAAGCATAGACTAGATACACAAACACAAACAGAAGCCTAAAATGTGTTTTCATTGGAAGATTACATCATAGAAAATAACATAACATAAACCTTGAATAAATCGGAATACAAATCTCCACGTTATTAATATTTTCACATCGTAAGTGAGCGCGGAATCAACATGACGGCGAATGAAATGTCCACTGTCACTGATCCTGAATGAGGTCAATACGAACGCTAAAGAGGGATTCTATAATTTTAGGCACCAGTGATGATATTTTCCTTGATTTATGAGATTGTCTGAATATTGTCAAAAATTGACACACATGTCAACTTAGCTTTGTTTATTGACATGGCGTTGTCAGCAGAGCTTAATTTCAATTTTAAATGCTAATTTTTAACAATTTAAATTTTTCTTACCGTTATGGAGAGACTAATTTACCGTTATGGAGAGACCCGTTTATGTTACGGAGTAATCTTCAACATTCTACAAAAGTATACAATATTTAACAAGTAGTTGAACATGCCTATTATAATGTTGATCACTTAATTTAGAAAGAATCACTTTATGACAATAACCCTTAAATAATGAAATAAGAGTTTCTCTCAGTTACGATTTTTGTCGTTATGGAGAGTAATAATAACGAACATTGTCTCTCCATAACGACAATTATTTATGTTATGGAGTGACAATAAACAAATACTAAATGTCGATGCTAACACAATTTAAAAGACAAAAAGAAAAGTTACTATTTCAACAAGTGTCACTTGTTGGTTAAAGTACCAAATTCATAAAGGTTTATAGCCATTTTTAAATGAGTAAAAGGGTAATTTGTGACTAATTTTCTCTCCATAACGTTTTTATTTTTGTTATGGAGAGACAGAAAATATGCGTTATGGAGAGACGTTTTTTTACTAAATCGTGCATAGCATCTATGTATTATGCTATACTATAAATATTTTTGTTTTATTTAAATGAGGTTGTAGTAGGCTTGGAGCTGGTAGGGTGCTTAAAAGTTTAAATGCAGTTTTTATGTGTAAAAAAGTGCGTTATGAAGAGACGTTGAATTAAAATACTCACCCAAAGACTCGCACAAACCTTACATTATTTCTAAACTAAAACACAGTTATTATACTTTTTTTTCACGATTTACTGCATGAAGGTCTCGCGCAACTGTTTTGTACCAGACAAGTGATATTTCAGTCAGAAAAAGTATAGAAATCACCTGAAAACTATACGGAGAGTCGCTGCAACGTGGGACAGACATAAATTGCATAAAAAGTGGTAAAATAATAAAATTATTTAAAAAAACTTTTATATAATCTTATAGAGTGTTTTGCACTAACATTATATCAGAAACAAATATAATATATAATACAGGAAGTCTAGAATAAATCGCCTGTTTATGTGGGATTTAGAATGTGGGACAAGGCTTTTTGGCTAAAATTGGCTAAAATTACATAATATTTCTTTCAAAAAACACATTTCTGTTAGAATTTTTCGGGTTGTAATATTGTTATATTGTAAAATAAAGGCGATTCATTGCATTTATGTAATCAAATTAAATCAAAATATTCAATAATAAATATTACAAGGTGCGGACAGTGCTGGTGCTTAAAATTATAGAATCCCTCTAAACAGTCAATAACAACGCCAAACTAGGGCAAATACGAAAAATATTACCCAGTCAAATAAGTATAATTTCAGTATTTGCCCTAATTGTCCATGGATAATGATAAATAGTAGAAACTAGTCAATACGACGCCATCCAAAATAACTGTTATTGCACAGGGCAGAAACTATGTTATTAGGGCAAATAACAGCATAGGTATAGGCCTATAATAAATGACTGTAGTTGGATCATTTAGGATCAAGCACCATTTCAGCAGGTGTCTCAAATAGTTTTAGGGTAATAACAGTACCCGAGGAGTGACATTATTCGTGCGGGACGATATTCCGAAAAGCATAGTCGTTGCGCTACCCGGGAGCTCTCATAACACATATTCAGAACAAGGGGGCACGCCAGTGAGACAGACGCTGAATAATGAGCCTACAAACTGATAAGATTGGGCTCTCTCATTGAGATAAAAATGACACGTCAACCAGAAATAGTGTAACGTGGCCCAGATACATGTAGCCAATATCACACATCATATAACGACGAGACGCGCAACAGACACAGCCGTCGGGATAATTTGCACCTATGCTTGATTAATGTTGGTCCAACGTCGCAGACGCTGGGCCAACATTAACCCAGCACTGTTGAACGTCTTGTGTTTGCTGCAGAGAGTGGATAAATCGACATAGATATGAATAAGAGTGCACAGTGACACACTGTTGAACTGTTGAGCTGTTGCTCGCCTAGTTTTCAATGGCATTGTGATTGTAGGTCATCTGTTTTAATTCAAGCCAAAAGATCAACACCGCCTTCGTTTTCTGTACAGTTCTGTGGTTTTGTGAATCAACCCAACTTTATGCCCATACACGGCCTAACCTGCTAACCAGAGTGTAGCAAGGGTTGATACCCACCAAACAGTCACCAGATGGCACTGTAGTACAGGCTCTTAAAGCTGCATAACTGTTTTGCTTATTTTAATCAAAAGATCAATCCATGGAGAATGGTGTTTTATTTTTTTATTTTACTGCTCCTGAGTTATTAAGGATTTAAATTTGTTGATTTTTGATATTGTTGCCCCACCAAAACAAAGACCTGATCACAGCGGAGTAAGACACATTGTCTGTATAACCAGGACATTAAACGTACCAAGTGGCAGATAACGGTCATCATTGAAAAAAGAGTGGAAGACTTTTACAATTATTCTCATTTTTTAAATGATCATAGATACATTTCACAGTACAAAGTGTATTGTCTCATGTCAGTTAGACATATCTAGAAGTTATTACTTTGTGTGATATGAGTCATATCTGCATATAATGTCATGTTTAATTTCGGTATCGGTATAGAGAATGTCACTCACTTGAAAAAGAGGACCCACATTTGAGTATGGTGCTTTTAAGTGTGGGCCAGCATCTGAGCCTTTGGCCCGCCATTAAGACGCTATCTCCCGACTGTGGGAAATTGCAGTCCTAATTCAAATTCAGTGATGTAAATCATTTTTTTGTGCAGTCTTTTATTTGATACCTCAGGGCATTTTTAAATATAGTGGCGATGCTATGAGTGAATTCAAAGTGAATTTTGAATGACAAGAGAAACACGATCTATAGTGACTATGCTATTCGAAAATATCAGACTATTTTATTTCATCGTTAGTCATCACATACAGTTATATAAATAGCGAAATGCGGTGAAATAAAATAATTGTAAAAAAACAGCCTTTACGGTACCGGTACTCCTAGCAAACAAGAGGCATTCAACCATTGATGGGTCAATGTTGTAGGCCTACCAGCGTCAGAGAAGCTGGAGCAACATTGAGCCATCAATGGGTCAGTGACTCGTGCCTGCTGAGTTATCATAGGGGCTGACCTAGTCTTAAGACACCAACCGGTGGTTTGTGTGAGCTTGGCATCGCAGCCAACACGAGGCATTGATCCGATGTCAAACTAATTCGGGGCCATCGTCTACGGCTCTGGCCCAGCGTTAGACCAATGCGGCTCAACGTCTCGTGTTTGTTATTAAGGGGTTTGATGTTGGTCTAGTGTAACATTATATTAGCCCACAATTAACCACTATTAGTATTACGTACATATTGTACACAGACGGACCGATTCACCACACCATATAACTTGATGGTGTATCGCGTCGTGATCTAATTCAGCTACATTTACATCGATTTTGTCCATTTATAAAGCCTTTAAAATATATGAATGATTGTGTTGAACATTTTAGGTTATTTCGGTCGAAATAAACAAAACAGTTATGCAGCTTTAATCATCTGATAATGTTTTGATGCAAGCTGGATGCATCGGACCAAACTTGGCGACTGTTCAGCATGCAGGGGTACGTAGTGAATTAAACTGTAAAGTAGCCCGGACGGATGGGGATCTCAAAAAACCCCTCCACCCTCGACCCACGACCCTCGACCCTCGACCCTCGACTTAATTTTAAAAACAGTTTTTGTTTGTTTATATGATTATAACTTTTGTATAATAATAACATTCGGGTAATTTATATAGGCCTACTGTGATGCTAACCTGGCTATCAAGTGATGTTGTCTGACCGTCTGCTACGCTGGTCCAGCATTCACCCGACGTTGCTTCAATGTCTCTTGTTTAATGGGTGGCCATCGAATAAAGTTTTATGAATACACGTAGGCCTACAGCTGGCCAAACACATTTTAATGTTGGGTCACTGTTTAGGACGCTTGTCTAACTTTAACTGTTATGTATAATAAGCCAAGCATGGGATTGAATACCTCTTGTTTTTTTGGTGTGGTGCGTAAAAAACACTTGCCAGTCATATCACCCGCATATCACTCACCAGCTTCATTCAGTCACACGCTTTGGCATCGCTAGTGGTGGGCCAGCGTTACAGCAGTTTGGCCAGTAATAGTCCAACATCGGTTCAATGCTTATTGCTTTATGTGCTTAGCTATCATTGTAATGGAACATTGGCAGTCTATACATGTATACGCCTAATCAAGTGCCCGCGTATTGTGCCTCTATCCAAAATAATATACATGAGGCATTCAGCCAATGTTAGGCCAGCGTCGCAGACGGTGAGCCAACATTGACCTGATATTGTTTCCCGAATTTTATAAATAGACTATAAAAAAACAATAAAAAAATGAAGTCGAGGGTCGAGGGGGTCGAGGGAATTTTCGAGATATCCGTCCGGGATTGGCATTGTAATCAGTATTAAAATTCCCGGACACGGTCCGGGAAAGGCATGGAAAGGGTTAATAATCATTTGTAATGCTCATTTTGCTTGCTTCTCATTGCAAAGGAACATACTACTGTAGATCTGGTAATTTTCGCGTGGTTAAATTTTCACTAATTTCTGATTTTGGGATTTCCCACGGCACTTAGAAATCCGAATTTCCATTTTTCTTCAGTAGCGCCATTATAATAATATTTTTCGCTAGATTCTTGAATTTGCGGATATGTTGTCCTCGCGAATTAAAACCTTGCCAATATTACCAGATCTACAATATTTACTGACCATGCTTATTACTCCTTTGGTTTTGATTCCTCGCTTAGTGATTTGCTACTCTTAGACATATTTAGTGTTTTGACTGATGATACATTGTGGCTTTACATTACGTGCTGTACAAATAATAATTACTGTTTATGCAACAATCAATATGGCCTTAGGTCGAAACACTAAAAACTGAATTGGCTGCCCTATATTTAGTGGACGACAAAATATATTAAATGGACAAAGCAAATATCCCAATAAATATTTATTTGGATAGCTCAAAAGCTTTCGACAGGGTTTACTTTGGATCACGATACTATGCTTCATTACTGCAGTATTATGGGATTTGCGACACGGAGTTATTTAGGAGCTATTTATCAAACAAAAAACAGTTTGTAATACTGGGATTTGAGAAATATACAAGCACCACAACACCACAACAAGTTTGTAGCGTGTGCTTTCAGAGTCTAGGCCCCTGCTCAAATCACTGCATTGGTTACCTGTTACCTGTTAAATCAGGTATGAAATTTAAACTGAAACTTCTGACATATAAAGCACATCATGGGTACTCCCTCATATCTCAGTGATTTATTGCATTTCGAGAAACACCAGCAAACACTGAGATCCGAAAGTACGAAGTTATTAGCCTACATCCTGAACCGCGTTCACAAAGAAATTACGGCCATTCATCGTTCGCGGTTGCCGCACCGCGCTTGTGGAATAAATTGCCTATTGAAATACGTGAAGTAAAATCAGTCACTATCTTTTGGAAAATATTAAAAACACACCATTTTACATTAGACCCACCACCTTAATCTGAGCATTCACCAACCGTAATAATGATGAATTCCTTTTACAACTATGGACCTCCCCACTGAATACTGATTTTAGTCCACAGCGCCATTGAGTCTCAGTATTGTTTAGCGATACTTGCGATATATACTTATACTTATACTTCTAATATAAACTCATGCTTAATCGGATTACCAATTGGCTGAAATTAAATAAGTTTACCTGAATATGTATAAATCACAGTTTATTTCCATTATGGGAGGTCGTAAAATAAATTATCTTGAAATGAAGAAAAAAATACACCCGTATATGTATGTTTTAACAATAGTATTTGGCGCATATATTCAACCCTCTGTCCAGCGCGGGGATAGACTTTAGTTGTCAGTTTCTGACAACTAAAGTCTATCCCCGCACTGTAAGAGTAATAATATTTCTAATGACCGTAGAACCATGCCTTAGGTATTGAAATGAAGCGGAAAGAGCTCACTAAGACATCTATGATGATTTCAAATTGAAATAATCGTTGGTCTCCATGATTTACATAAAAAATTCAGCGCTTTCAGGGTTAAATGTTCACCCTCATTGTACCTTTATTTAAATATCGGATAAGTGCCTTGTTATAGTAAATATAACGTGAAATTTGCACCGCATTTATAATATGCAACTATTATTATTGTTGGACCACCGTCTACGACGTTAGCCCAACATTAAGTCAATGTATCGTGTTGGCTGGGAGCAGAGCTGTGAACAATTAAATTGAAATTGTCCGTCACTTGAACATGTTGTGTTCCACTACCGTGATCAACAACTTCAAGTAATTTATAATTTGCAAGTCCCCGCGCTGAAAAAAAATAGTATTATGGTCGTAGACCCATAGCATAGGTTTTTAAATAGCTAAAAGACATTTATGATGTTTTAAATAAATGAATCAGGCTTTAGGCCACCTTTGTGCACATATAGGCTAAACTGGGCCAGGAGAACCTCCTGAGGATGATGAGATTATTGAGATGACACTGTCCTCCAGACACAGGATTCGAAATTCGAGCCCTGGCAGTCTGAGGCCGAGCACGCTACCTCTCGGTCACGGAGGTTCCCCGCAATACTGACTTTCACACGTGGATGGGGAAGAAACATTTTTTGTTTCTTTCAAACCGCCGAGACCGGGAACCGAGTCCCGAACTCTGGCGTGAAAGGCTGCGGTGCTAACCACTACCCTAGGGCGCCCGCCCAATATGATGTTTCAAATTGGAGAAATCCTTTGGTCCCTATGGTTCATGTCAACGCTTTATGAGTTGAGACACAGGAGCTCTATTTTAAGTTTTGAATCTGGAATGTTAGAATGTTTTATTTTATTGAAACAAGCAGATTTAGTGTAAATCAGAGTTCTGGGGATCAAAAGGTTGAACCACTTTGCTTCTCATATCGGCATAAAAAGATAACATCCCCGCATGTTATTATTATTATGTACGCATATATATATTAATATCATGGTGTATGTCGATACGCGATTAACATACGTTCATTGTGTTGGTAATGCTTGCTTGTGATGATGGGAGGGCTATAAATAGCTCATTATGCGCTTGTGAGATGAACATATTCCATATAATTATATGATTGCTGCATGTTATATAATCATGTTACAGAGGGAATCCATTTCTAAGGTGAGATTTTTCAGATGTTCACTTCTGGCAGATGACAGATTATTTTGTGGGTAAGCTATGAGCCATACCCAGCAAACATGAAGTGATGGCGTCTACGACGCTGGCCCAGAATCATTCTAACATTGGGTCAACACTTCGTCTGTGCTGGGTTATAATAGGGCCAAATTTATGTTATCACAATGTAAACTTGCGACCTAACGCCGAATCTCTAGGTTAATTTAATTCATACTTCAGCTACAACAGTAAATATTCTGTCGAACATATCAACGCATATTGACCGACAAGTAACTGACAAAACATAGCCACACGTGACATGATGATAACGTTAGATAGGCAGTTTGCCTGCATATGTTCTGCAATTGGGCTAGATTGACTGGGGCGATACTTGTTAGCCGATCGGCCGAACAATTTATTAAAAGTGAGTAAGTCCGTTTTTTCCAATGCAAATTGCCACATTTCTTGCACCAGCCGTTCACCCACTGTCTTCGTGGCGATGTAAGTGGTATTAAAATCGAAGGAAATTTGTACAATCGACTTCCGGAAAAAAACGGAATTGTCGACTAATGCATTTTATAAATAATGCAAAGATTGACCAACGTTAGGCCCTACAGGATGGATGAGATTGCCTAGCGCCTCATATGATAACGCTTGTAATAGGGCCTATGTCTACGTCTCATTCCTGAAAAAAATATTTAGTATGGTATATCTGCAGTGATTTGTTTATTACGTAAACGAATGAGAATCAACTAGGTAGTAGGCCTACCTCGCCATTTGTCCCCGTTAGGTCCATATTAATGACTAATTATATAAAATTTATCAATGTTTAAACTAATAGAATATACCCCATAATTGTACGGAGCTTTTAAAGGGACCTCTGAAAAATAAAAATAGTTCGAATCTGTGGGAACAGATTTAAATTTGTTCCCACAGATTAAAAAATGTGGCCACAGATTAGTTTGCAGTTGTGGCCAGTTTCGAAAGCGCTCCCACAGATTAGAATCTATGGCCACAGATTAGAATCTGTGGCCACAGATTCCACAGTTTTTTTTTCAAACGTCCCTTTAAAAGCTCCGTAGCTTTAGTAGGCTCTACGGAGCTTTTAATGGGACATCTGAAATGTTTAGAATCTGTGGCCACAGATTCAAATATGTGGGAATAGATTTGAACCTGTAGCCACATATTCAAACTAATGTGTGGCCACAGATTCGAATCTGTGGGAATAGATTTGAATCTGTGGAAACAGATTGCAATCTGTGGCCACAGATTCGAATCTGTAGGAGCAGATTTGAATCTGTGGGAACATATTGCATTATGTGGCCACAGATTCAATTAATCTGTGGCCACATATTCAAATCTATGGGAACAGATTGCCATTTGTGGCCACAGATTCGAATATGTGGCCACAGATTCAAAATATTTATATTTTACAGATGACCCTTTAAAAGCTCCGTAGTTTTCAATTGTTCACCAGGTTTCATTTCATTTCAACACTCACCAGATAAGGTAGGTCACTATAATCAATAACATCAAAACATCAAAACTCTGGACCTGAAAGTGAACGGTGGCCACTCCAGTGATCATCACAGATGTTAACCCTTGAAGCGCTGAATTAATCTATAAAAATCTTGGAGGCCAAAGTGTTTTTTTCGATTTGAAATCATCATAACTGTCTTAGTTAGGTCTTTCCGATTCATTTGAATACCTATGATACGGGTCTACGGCCATTAGAAATATTTTTTACTCTTACAGTGCGGGGACCGACTTTAGTCGACAGCATCTGACGTCTACAGACGTCAGATTCTGACGACTAAAGTCGATCCCGGGCGCTGTAAGGGTTAACCAACCATGCTTCATACGCAACTTAACGTTGGCCCACAGTCTCTGACGCAGGCCCAATAATAAAACATATTTTGTTGGACGTCTCCTGTTTGTTTAGGGAATCCCTCCCCCTCGTGATGTTTGTACAGTGTTCTTTTCATTAATATTGTGCTATTGAGCACCGGTATATTTACCTAAACAGGTACCGGCACATCATACAGCGTTACGACACGAGCGTACAAGGAGAGCGGTAAGTGTCTCAGTTATTATACTTAGTTATGTATAAACATATTAAATATATATATGCACGAGACAGACACGCACTACGTATGGGTGTAACTAAAACAGTGTCAGGCCTAATTATTATGACCGGTCTACGGCCGATATCAATGTTTATTTTGCCCGAGTTGTGTCCTATTTAGGGGAAAGATGGGTGCTGTGTGTCGGAAACGGTTGACGTTTCTGTACACCAGTCCTAATGAACATTTGCAATATAACGTTTCAGGTCCTTAGGTTAAGTACTTTTGTCTTTAAAATGTGTTCAGAAAAAAATAGTCACGATTATATTGTGGTTGGGAGCTTACAGGGTTTTGGTCCGAATAATGGTGGTCCAGCGTCGCAGACGGTGGCCTATCATCATTGGGCCAATGCACGTGTTATTTGGTGTTTCTGCCGCCGGGATGTTAAAGCGTCACCAGCATAATACAGAAGTTAGAGAACACGGCACAATCGATGGTGGAAGCGGAAAACCACCTATCTAACAGATAGATAACGAAAGCACAAAACCTCCTATCTTTTAGATAGATAGCGGAAGCGCAAAACCACATATCTGCAAAATAGGAATTTTTCAGATTTTGTATTCTCAGGTTTGCTCTGTCAATTCTCTCTTGTCTGTCAACTTTTCTAAGGAATATATTGATGGAAAATAGCTTTTAAGCACATAAGTTGATTCGACAGCGCAAGACCTCCTAACTGTGTGATGGAGTTACAGAAAGCTGGGTGTGATGGAGAGCTACTGAGCTTTGGGTGCGATGGAGAGCTACTGAGGGCTGAATGAGCTACAGACAGAGTGGTTTGCTGGAGAGCTTAGATAGCTTGGTGTCATTGAGAGCTGGGTGTGATGGAGAGAGAGCTACATATAATATGGGTGTGATGGAGAGTTAATGCAGCTGTGTTTCATGGAGAGATACTGAGAGCTGGGTGTGGTGGTAAGCTGGGTGTAGTAAAAAGCTACTGAGGGTTGGAATTGACGGAGAGCTGGGTGTGATGGAGAGCTACTAAGAGCTGGATATGATGGAGAACTGGGTGTGATGGAGAGCTACATTGTGATAATGACCTTGGTGTGATTCAGAGATACTGAGAGCTGGGTGTGATGGAAAGCTGGTATGATGGGGAGGCTGATTGTGATTGAGATATACGGAGAGCTGGGTGTGATGCAGAGCTCCTGATGGCTGGGTGTGATGGAGAGCTGTGTGTGATGGTGAACTACTGCGAGCTACAGCTAGGTTTGATGGGTGATGCAGAACTGGGTGTAATGATGAGCTGGGTGTGACAGGGAGCTAATAAAAGTCAAGTGTGATAGAGAACTACTGAGAACTGGATGTGATGGAGAGTTACTAATAGCTGGGTGTGATGGAAAGTTACTGAGAGCTGGGTGTGATAGAGAACTGATCGTGATGGGGAGCTGGGTGTGATGGAGAGTTACTGAGAGCTGGGTGTGATGGAAAGCTGAGTGTCATGGAGGGCTGGGTGCGATGGAGAGTTACTGAAAGGAGGGTGTGATGGAGAGTTACTGAGAACTAGGTGTGATGGACAGCTGGGTGTGATGGAGAGTTACTAAGAGCTGGGTGTGATGGAGAGCCGGGTGTGATGGAGAGCTGGGTGTGATGGAGAGTTACTGAGAGCTGAGTGTGAAGGAGAGCTACTGAGAGCTGGATGTGATGGAGAGCTGGGTGGTATAAAGAGTTACTGAGAGCTGGGTGTAATGGAGAACTACTGAGAGCTGGGTGTGATGGAGAGCTGGGTGTGATGGAGATCTATTAAGAACTAAGTATAATGGATAGCTACAGAGAGCTGGGTGTGATGGAGAGCTATACTGAGAGCTGGGTGTGATAAAAACTGGGTATGACGGAGATTACTGAGAGCTGGATGTGATGGTTAGCTACTATGAGAGCTGGGTGTGATGGCGATCTGGGTTTGATATAGAGGGTGTGATGGGAAATTACTGAGAGCTGGTGTGATGGAGAGCTCAGTGTTATGGAGAGATGGGTGTGATATAGAGATACTGCGAGATGGGTGTGAAGGCGAACTACTGAGAGAAGGGTGTGATGGAGAGCTGGGTGTGAAGGAAAGCTACTTGGAGCTGGGTGTGATGGCCAGCTTCTGAGAATTGGGTGTGATGGAAAGCTGAGCGTGATAGAGAGCTAGGTGTGATAGAGATACTGTGAGATGTTTGTGAAGGAGAGATACTGAGAGCTGGGTGTGATGGAGAACTAGTGAGAGCTGGGTGTGATGGGGAGCTGGGTGTGATGGACAGCTGGGTGTGATGGAGAGTTACTAAGAGCTGGTTGTGATGGAGAGCCGGGTGTGATGGAGAGCTGGGTGTGATGGAGAGTTACTGAGAGCTGAGTGTGAAGGTGAGCTACTGAGAGCTGGATGTGATGGAGAGCTGGGTGGTATAGAGAGTTACTGAGAGCTGGGTGTAATGGAGAACTACTGAAAGTTGGGTGTGATGGAGAGCTGGGTGTGATGGAGATCTATTGAGAACTAAGTATAATGGATAGCTACAGAGAGCTGGGTGTGATGGAGAGCTATACTGAGAGCTGGGTGTGATAAAAACTGGGTATGACGGAGATTACTGAGAGCTGGATGTGATGGTTAGCTACTATGAGAGCTGGGTGTGATGGCGATCTGGGTTTGATAGAGAGGGTGTGATGGGAAATTACTGAGAGCTGGTGTGATGGAGAGCTCAGTGTTATGGAGAGATGGGTGTGATATAGAGATACTGCGAGATGGGTGTGAAGGCGAACTACTGAGAGAAGGGTGTGATGGAGAGCTGGGTGCGAAGGAAAGCTACTTGGAGCTGGGTGTGATGGCCAGCTTCTGAGAATTGGGTGTGATGGAAAGCTGAGCGTGATAGAGAGCTAGGTGTGATAGAGATACTGCGAGATGTGTGTGAAGGAGAGATACTGAGAGCTGGGTGTGATGGAGAACTAGTGAGAGCTGGGTGTGATGGAGAGCTGGGTGTGATGGACAGCTGGGTGTGATGGACATTTACTAAGAGCTGGGTGTGATGGAGAGCTGGGTGTGATGGACAGCTGGGTGTGATGGACATTTACTAAGAGCTGGGTGTGATGGAGAGCTACTGAGAGTTGGGTATGATGGAGAGCTGGGTGTGATGGAGATCTATTGAGAACTAAGTATAATGGAGAGCTACCGAGAGCTGGGTGTGATGGAGAGTTGTGTGCGATGGGGCGCTACTGAGAAATGGGTGTGATGAAGAGCTGGGTGTGATGCTATACTGAGAGCTGGGTGTGATAAACAAATGGGTATGACGGAGAGCACTGAGAGCTGGGTGTGATGGTTAGCTACTATAAGAGCTGGGTGTGATGGCGAGCTGGGTTTGATAGAAATCTGGGTGTGATGGAAAATTACTGAGAGCTGGCGTGATGGAAAGTTGCGAGTGATGGAGAGCTAGTGAGAGCTGGGTGTGATAAAGAGCTCCTTAAAGCTGGGTCTGATGGAGAGCTCAGTGTTATGGAGAGCTGGGTGTGATATGGAGATACTGCGAGATGGGTGTGAAGGAGAACTACTGAGAGATGGGCGTGATGGAGAGCTGGGTGTAAAGGAAAGCTACTTGGAGCTGGGTGTGATGACCAGCTTCTGAGAGTTGGGTGTGATGGGAAGCTGAGCGTGATGGAGAGCTAGGTGTGATAATACAGATACTGCGAGATGGGTGTGAAGGAGAGATACTGAGAGCTGGGTGTGATGGAGAACTACTGAGAGCTGGGTGTGCTGGAGAGCTGGGTGTGATGGAGAGCTATTGAGAGCTGGGTGTGATGGTTAGTTGAGTGTGATGAAGATCTACTGAAAGATGTGTGTAATGGAAATATGTTGAGAGCTAGGTATGGTAGAGAGCTACTGAGAGCTGGGTGTTATGGAGAGTCGGGTGTGATGAAGAGATACCGAGATCTGGGTGTGCTGGAGAGCTGGGCGTGATGAGGAGCTACTGAGAGCTGGGTTGATGGAGAGCTGGGTATGAAGATGAGCTACTGAGATGTTGGTGTGATGGAGACCTGGGTGTGATAGCGAGCTACTGAGAGCTGGGTGTGAATGAGAGCTGGGTGAGATGGAGAGCTACTGAGAGGTGGGTGTGATGGAGAGCTGGGTGTGATGAAGAGCTACTGAGAGCTGGGTGTGATGCAGAGCTTGGTGTTATGGTGAGATACTAAGAGTTGGGTGTGATGCAGAACTACTGAGGTGTACTCCAAAATTGATTCTGGATTCTTTATTTTCATCTCCACCCCTGTGATACAGATTTGTTATCTTACACTCCAGACACCGCTCTGTCCCGCCGCCTACTTACTCTTGCCAATGTAGTCCCTATATCCGTGTTCTACTTTTATTAGCAAATTATTGTCAACAGAGATCAAGGCAAGTTTATTATTAAATGTCAATTACGTTACGGAATAATGGTTTTGTATTGATCAGAATATTGATTGGCTGAAATGAAAATTTACGCGGAATGCAAAACGTCGTAACTGTCAAAAAAATTAAAAAAAATTGAAAGTCAAAACCACCTATCTGATGCTATTATTGTATCATTTTTTTTAATTTTCATCAATGTATTTCTTCAAAAGATGTAGATAATAATAATTATGATTGTACATAGCCATTTTGGAAAACAATATCCATGAATAGTTAAAATTATCCAGTTATTATGGTTTTACTCAAAACTGTAGTTTTCAGATAGGTAGTTTTGCGCTTCCGCAATCTATCTGAGGCTACACAAAACAATGCAAGTAAATTGTAAAACATATATTTCAACGAAAACATCATCTGATATTCAGCAAAATAACTTAATAAAAAACAATAATTGACGCGAAATGATAAACATTATTAATAAAACCTTATGAAACTATTTAAAACTAAAATCACAAGATATCTTGTGAAAATTCATACAAGACTAGTAGGCACAGCTAAAAATACTATTATCACGATATTTGAAGTTATAGTTAACTGGTAAAATACGCAGGACATGGGTCCCCCAGAATGCAATAGTGCCCGTGGGTATGCCATAATAATACTATTTGCATTTCATACCAAACGCCGCATTTAAAGCAAGTTCCCAAATCATAGAAAGTCCATATACTTGAGCGACATCTATGAGTTAATAATTCCACCAATGCTCTTATCTGGTGTTGTGTTTGAAAGCTGACTATATTACTAACTGTATAACTGCGGGAAATCCCCCATGTCAATACATACGTGGGGGTAAGCTGTTTCGAGATCCCCACAGTAATACAGTCACTTAGCTTTCAAACACAACGCCCAGTTAAGAGCATTTGTGGAATCATTAACTCATAGATGTCGCTCAAGTATATGGACTTGCTATGATTTCGGAACTTGCTCCTAATGCGGCGTTTGGTGTTCAAATGCACACAGTATTATTATGGTATACCCACGGGCACTATAGCAATCTGGGGGACCCATGTCCTGCGTATTTTACTAGTTGACTATAACTTCAAATATCGTGATAATAGTATGTTTGGCTGTGTCTACTAGTCTTTTATGAATTTTCACAAGATATCTTAGATTGTGATTTTAGTTTTAAATAGTTTCATAAGGTTTTATTAATAATGTTTATCATTTGGAGTCAATTATTGTTTTTCTTTACGTTATTTTGCTGAATTTCAGATGATGTTTTCGTTCAAAGATAGGTTTTACAACCCACTTGTATTGTTTTTTGTAATCTCAAATAGCAAAGCACATAACATTCTTAATTGATTCCCTGTGAATTGATCATTTTGGGCTTTACCTTATGCTGTACAGCGGCCATCTTGGATTTTCACATTGAGGAAGCACACAAATCGATCCCCCACCCCAAAAATATATGAAAAAGAGGTGTCACGTGAAATTTTTGTTCAGCCAGATCAAAAGTTAGCTGTTTATAACGGATTGCACCCCTCGGTGACGCGTTTTTCAATTTTGGGGGTATAAATCTTACATTTTCACACTTAAATGGTAAATACTACTACTATAACCTCAATAAGTCTATTTCCTACATAAATGTATTCAAAAATGTGTTCCACTGGGAGACCAGTGGATGAAATAAGTGAACTCTTGCTTTTCACCGTGACCGATGGCGGCCATTTTGGATTTTACGCTCTGGAAAATTCCGCCCGCCTTTTTAAAAGAGGCGTAGGAGCTTATTTTTTTACAAATACCTTAAGCTACCCAAAACAACCGTCAAACGTTACTTACCGAAGGTTGGTCACGGAATCCTGGTTTTGGACCCTACTATAGGAGGTTTTGCATTTTTACCATCATTCTATCTGTTAGATAGGTGTTTTTGCGCTTCCACCAGCGGAATGCTGTTTCAATGACGGGTCAGTGTCGAAGACTGTGGGTCGAAATTAAAACAGCATTGGTTGAATATCACGTGTTTGCGCAAAGTATACAACAGACCTGGTGATAGATTGGTGTTGGGCCAGCGTCGTAGACAATTGTCCAGCATTGTACTAGCAATGGGCTGTGATAAGATGAAACTGGCCCAACATTAAACCGGAATTTGGTGAGTAGGCCTACATCCTGTGTACGAGGTACATCGTAGGCAAGTATTGAATGAATGTTGGCCAGCACCGGCGATGGTGGTGGAAGGAATACACGTCGAAGGTATATTTGAACCACGCTCGAATGCAATTGAGATTGTGTTATAGTCACCGAGCATGCTGGAGGTTCAGCCAGAAATTTCATGAAATGCAATGAAATTAAATGATAAACTTCTAATGCGCCTAAATCCTCGGTTTCCCGAGCTCAGAGGCGCTGCGAATCCGAATCAGGTTCGTTAACATTGTCCGTTTGCTGTTCCAATTCATAGATCCAGCATGCCGGGACACAGAGGATTTAGGATGGAAAAGCTTGGCCGAAATATAAAGTTTTCAATTTGTTTTCGAAATGACTGTAGATTTAGATTTTTTAATCTCTAGAGGGATACAATTCCAGAGTTGGGGGGGGGGGGGGGTGGGCCCTATGGCGTATAATTGATGTCAAAATTCTAAAATGCCAAATGGGATTTGTTTTTCCTATTGTGATATGACATTGTGCTATAATTATGGTATTGTAAAATGCTACATAATTTTCATTGTGGCAGTGTCATTATGCTTGTTTTCATCACATTGTGCCACGTGCCTTAATCTAAGTTACAGTGTATCAGATGACAATTTGCTTAGGCCCATAGCATTCCGAGTCCCGCATGGTACAGAATGTCTAAAGTTAAATTACAAATTAAGTTGTGTGTTATGACAGCGATCACCATCGAGGGTTTCGTTGCATTTTTTACACACATTATATTTTGCAAAAAACAAGTATAACTCTATTTTTTCAGGGTACATATCCCAATATTCATACGACGATTGGGTACATGACTGCGTGTGGCAGTAGCGGTGTACCATACCATATGGCAGAATGGGATTTGGAATGTCAGAAGGCGTTTTGGCATTTTCAAATAGTACTGCAAGTAATCGCCAGGAGGCGGCGGTTACGGTATATTATTAGATAATGGGTTAACCCAGTGAGTTCACAGGTTGAAACAGTCGGAAATCTACATCAACTCCCATTTACGGGATGTAGGGCCAGTGGCGGATCCAGAGGGAGGCGCAGCCGGCGCACATTCACATGTTGCTAGGAATGTGATGTTAAAAGAAAAAAAATTGCAGTTGATCCGTGGCGGCCCTTTTTAATTTCAGTAAAACCTTGAAAAAGGCACCTGCACATCTCTATATGATGGAGAATGTGATAGTAAAATTTGACTAATTTCCGGGTGTGAACCGTTTCCCACACACGGCACCCCTCTTCCCCTGAATAGGACACAAACTCAGGCGAAATAAACTTAACCCTTTAACCCACAAAATATTCAATCTGAATTTTCACCCACTTGAAGTTGTGTCTCGCTGACGCGATCCACAACTTCAAGTGAGTGAAAATTATTCAGATTTGACAAAATGGAGGTCAACTGTTTTCAAATATTGCTGATTGATGTCACATTTTATCTTGATATGTTTAAAAGGTGGTACTAGATGTGCTAATACAAAATGAGAACCCGAATATATGCGGCACCGGCGGTCAAAGGGTTAATAGGATACCGGCTTCCAGCCGGTCCTAATGACTGAACCAGTAATGCTGCGATTGCCAAGCGGTCTCCATAAGGTGCGGCATTTTTTTTTGAATATTACAATGTAAATCATGTTCTCAACCTTTGTTGTTTTCTCGTTAGCTGGTCCACAGCGCGGTCAAGTGGACGATATGTTGTCGACACCGCCGATCTCGAACGTCAAACAAATCTGTTTGGGCTTTTATTTGAACCCAGATCACTACTATTAAATCCATTTTGATGTTAAACAATCTCCTGTAAATTTGTGTGTCCAACAACAGTATATTATTTCCATAAAGTTACAAAAATGCACTGTGCGCTCAACGAATGTGAAGTGGTATCACGGACAAGGTCGTGTGGTGCAATGAACTCATATCCAGTGAACTATACATGGAATGGACAGATCCCATTGGCCGACCATGTCAGCGGCATGCGCAGAGCGACGCCATCGCTTGGAGTTGGACGGCAAACTTCCGGTGCTCCAGCCATCAACTGTAAACACATGGCACATGGTGAATTGGAGACACAACAAACATTTCGCCGCCGACGTACGTCGAGTCTCTATCCCGAAATTTATTATTAACAATGAATTTAGTTTTAGATACTCCCAATACACTTTAAATTAAATGGATGAGGTACAAATAAATGACATCAACAGGCTACAGCCCAGCTGAACTTGAGTGTCACGTTGAAGAATCCCGTTTTTTCGCCAAACTTCAACTGCGAGTGTGACACTCTCACAGTGAGTGACAGGCCGGGGGGAGGGTCGCTGAATGAGCCACTGTCACCAGTCACTGGGGTTGTTGAAAAATGAATAGGCCTATTAGTCCAGGCCTACTGATTTCCGAGTCCATGTCTCATCGGTCCAGATAAATAAGGCCTAAGTGAGGCGCCTGTTCACGTCGTGGCTACCTGGCTCTATCCTGGGCTGAGGCTGAGCTGAGGTCCAACCGTGATCATGGTGATTTATCTAAGTTGAATGCACTGTTATGCAGCGACGGGCGGCAGCGTCAAGACGTTTTAGGAACTCCAGAGTCCAGTGAGACATGCTGTCATAGGGTTATTTGTAGGTCTATCTTGTGAATAGGGTGAAGGGTGCTTACTAGCCTAGGCTAGACAGAGCCTAGACTACAATCATGGACTATATAGGCCTACTCGCCATCAAATCACAATTGATCAACCAGGATCACATGATTTTCGGCGATTTCTCTATCACTTTTGAACCGATTTTCTTGAAATTTTGCAAAGGTCATTTTCTATTAAACTCCAAACAGCGGTAAAAAATTTGCAAAATTATAATTAATATGTCAAAAGTTAAACCACTTGGCATGTAATAAAATTCTAGAATTAGTTTAATGGCAGGCGTGGATCCAGAGGGGGGGGGGTCGGCGCACGCCTGCCCTTTTTTGGGCCCAATTCTTTAAAAAGTTACCTAAATTGGCTTAAATAAGCAAATGGTCTAACTTTTGAAATACGCTATATAATTTTACAAAATTTTCAGGGCTGTTAGGATTTTAGCAGAAAATGGCCTTCGCAAAATTTAAAGGAAATTGGTCTAGAATATCCGCACATAATTTTACACTGCTCTGTGGCACGCTGAAAATGTCAAATTTGATTACTAGGCCTTAGTAGGCCTATACATTCTGACCTCAGAGATTATATCTCTGATACCACACGCTCATTTCGCAGTATGCACGCATGGCGATTGACCAGATTTATCAGCCGTTAGTGAGCGTTACCACGTGATTTTATAACCATTCCTATAACCACGGAACTATTTTGGTACTCACTTCGATTCATTACTTATCCTTTTTTCAATATTTAATTTGATCTTAGAGTTTGCTACAGGTAAGGACTATTTATTCTGTTTAGTAGTGGATAAATTGAACCAGCACAATTCGCATGTCATTCAGTAATTTATATTTGCCAGTGTTTTGAAGCCGATTGTAAATTCTGTCAGAAAAACGTAAACATGGACCTTCTAACAGCAGCGCGTAGGCAGAAAAAGTAATCCATTGAATGTTTTCTATTTATATGTGAATAGAAAATCATATGTGGCGGAGTAGTGGTGTTTTATATTTGCCATATATTTTCAGGACACTTAAGCGTGTTTATAAGCCTACATGCAGTTGTTATATCAACAAAACTGCTCAAAATGAGCAGTTTTTGTCCAAACATGGCGTGTGGTTACAGAGAGAGAGCGGGGTTGACCTGAGCGACATCTATGTGTGGAGAATGAGGCCTATATATATAGGTCTTGAAATATATTATTTATTACATGTATAAAGAGTCTGCCCGGGGCGGCTTTATTTCAAGAAATACTCCCCTCTCTTCCCCCCCCCCCCCCGGCAATTAAATGGTGGCTATATAGAAATGTAGCTTCATGCCTATTCTGTGTCGTCACTGGAAACCCTTTTGAATGGCTACTCGGTGAAAACAATGTTATATAGGACCCCCTTCCCCATACTTCATTGTATTACTTAGTTCGCTGATAACATTGAGGTCAATGCTATTGAGTTACACAGAATAGGACTATGCTACAAGCAGGTAGGCTTGTAGGCCTACCGGTGATATACGCTTTGACTTGCAAATGCTGCACGCATAGCCTATTGAATGGGATTGATCAACTTTATACATCAGAATCTGACGTCTAAAGTCGATCCCCGGCCATTATTGTTTTAATATGCGTAATATTTTGAAAACCGGACCAGATAGCTAGACTATTAGTTTACTATAGAACAAAAAGTGTAGTTCCAGGTAGGGTTATATCATAAAAAATTTCAACATGATAAAATTCAACATGGCCGACCTGCAGTGCAGCAACTTCCGATCGACAAATTTTCTCATTAGCGAGATTCACTCAACATTTTTTTATGTATCGCTCCGGGTGACCACCTCTGAATTAAAAGAAAAAAATCTCAAATCAACTATAACATAAAATAAGAAGCTGTGCAAAATTTCAGCTCAAACAAGACAATAGTTTTAAAGATATGCCTCCTTTAATGTGGTGGAGATCGAGCCCTGGAATTTTAACACATCTATTTTGAGACCATGTTTCAGGGCCTATAGCTTTTCATCTGAAACGGATAGTCTAGAGCTATGCAATTTTCAGAATCTGTTCATCTCCCAGTGAGTCTGCTTCCGAAATATGTAATCACAGTATAAGTAGTTAAGTCTCTGTCTCCCAGATGAAGTACAAATTGAGGATTTCAGCAAAATAAATAGTAATTGTATTTACTTTTAGACTCTTGCACAGTCAAAACAAATTTGTGAAATCTATTTTATTTAGCAATACTATATCTCTGCTACTCTGAGCACCCAATGGTGTTATAGGCCCTGAAAAATGGACCCAAAATCGATGTGCAAAAATTCCCGCGGGAGTTACAGCGCCCCCACCACATTAAAAGGACCATATCTTGTTTGAGCTGAAATTTTGCATAGTTTCATATTTCAGGTTAAATAGTTTATTTTAAACATATTTTTTAATTCTGAGGTGGTCACCCGTGGACTTTTCTGAAAACTGGTTGATTTGACATGCAATGACACTATAATTTTACCAGATAATCAATTTTTACACGTAATTATCAAGTTATATTATGAGGCAGAGGCTGGCAGCAGCTTTAGCATGTTTAGGGTGACAAGGTGCTATTTTGACCAAAAAGATTAAAGATCACCGCCCTAAGCCGGTATGTTTCTTAACTTTTTGAAAAACTGATGCTGTTTAGGAATTAATATTGTACTATGCAGTATGTTGAATATTGAGTATATCGGATAAGCGGCTTTGAAGTTATCAGTTTGGCAAGGTTCTAATTTGAAAAAAAAATTGAAGATGACCGCCATGACCCGGATATTTTTCTGAAAAAAATTATGCAGTCCAGCCTAGGAATTAATACCACTATGCTGTATGTTGATTATTGAGTATATCGGGCAAGCGTGTTTGATGTTATCAGGGTGACAAGGTCCTGATTTGACGAAAAAAGATTAAAGATGCTCCATGTCCCGGATATTTTCCAAAACTTTCTGAAAAATTGATGCAGCTCAGGAATTAATGCTAGTTATCAGTATCCATGTACAACGTACACAGATATCTGGGCACAGAGCGGGACGGATACCCAGCACACCCGGCCGAGACGTTGAACCAATGTTAGCTTCATGTTGGAACAGCGTCTTAACATGGAATGTCGGGAACCAATGTTTGTGTAATGCTGTGCCAGTGTCGTAGACAGAGGACCAGTAATAACGCAGTAATACCACAGCATTGGGTCAACGTCTCGCGTTAGTTGGATGTGACCTGATGTCTGTCAGTTGTTCGGCGAAATAATAATAACTAAACAACATCAATCTCGTAAAATCATAGCAAAGCATTAGTTGAGTGATTTCGCATGTTGAGTCCACTGTCATATTGTACACTATCGGGCGTATTCATAAAAGAGGTTTTACCAAACCCGAGCTTAGCGTTAACACCAGTGTAACTAAACATACGTTTAAATAATTTATAAACTGTATTCACAAAAACAGTTTTGCTCCAGTTTAAAGATTCATACAACTGCGAAATGGGCATGCGTGGGACGGTCAGGTGAAGGCCTACATTAGCCTATAGAGCACACTTTGACTATAATATTATCAACAACTGAACTAATTACAAGATACTACTCCAACGAGAAATTGGCCCAAAGTTGTTTTAATGTTAGACCAACGTCTGCCACGTTGAACGACATTAAACCAACATTTGGTGAGTGTGCCCTGTTGGCTGGGAAAGCTCTCACTGTTAATATGCCGTGAGTCAACTGTTTCCAGACCCCCATGGCAACACAACTGTCTGTGTCTCAACACTAAGCTCACATAAGAGAATTGGTGAATTATTTTCTCATAGATGTCGCTCAAAGATATAGAGTTTATATGATTTGGGAACTTGCTCATAATACGGCGATGTGTATGAAACGCATTATAGTATTATTATCTTGGCTGATAACTGTGGATGTGGGGTGATATGTCATTATGGAATGTCTAGTGGCCACTGTTGCATTCTGGGGACACCCTTGTCAAGTGTATTTTGACAGTTGACTATACCTTTAACAAAACTTCAGAATGCCGTTTAAACCGGGTGGTTTTACAGTTTGATCGACATTCATGCACACAAATGATAGTTACCCACATCCAGATTGCATACAATTTGTGTACACAGCATACACAATTTGATACTCTGGTTAAAAGCGCGTTCCCGATAACACGATACGTCAATACAAGTTGGTTTAACATTGGGCCCAAGTTGCAGATAGCGGTACATCATTAATCCAACAGTGGGCTAAGGTCTATAGTTTACTGGGTCGAAGAAATAGATCATTTGCTCTTTTATAGAGTCTGTGATCAATATCATATAGAAGATAATTATTGTTATAGTTTTAATGTATTATTACTGACATATGTTTGTGTCATATTATAATTATACATCTTGCTCAGAATTCAAATATCCGTTGTATAAAATATTGAGCACAGCTTTCCGATAATAATCATTGTTAATCCGATAGGGCGGGGGCCCTGGTGCAGTGGTTGAAGCTACCTGCTTGGGAAGTTGGAGATCGCGGGTTCGAACCCCACTCTGGCCTTCAAGTTAGAAAAAAGCAAAATGTTTCTTGCCCGCCCACTTGTAAAAAAATCAATATCTGTCTCTGTCTGTGGCTCTGACTCTGGCTCTGGTTCTGTCTCTGCCTCTGCCTGTCTCTGTCTCTGGCTCTGTCTCTGGCTCTGTCTCTGTCTCTGGCTCTGTCTCTGGCTCTGACTCTGTCTCTGGCTCTGTCTGTCTCTGACTCTGTCTCTGTATCTGTCTCTGTATGTATCTGGCTCTGTCTCTGGCTCTGTTTCTGTTTCTGTATCTGGCTCTGGCTCTGGCTCTGACTCTGGCTCTGGCTCTGTCTGTCTCAGTCTGTCTCTGTCTTTGGCTCTGTCTCTGACTCTGTCCCTGTCTCTGGCTCTTGCTCTGGCTCTGGCTCGCTCTCGCGCTACTTCAGAAACAATGGCCCGGTCCAAACTCACCAGCACGTTAGTGGTAGTTCCTTCTAGTTTTGGCCATTATACCGCTATGGTGGGGACGCTCGGAGCTTATATTTTACCGTGATACTTTCCCTGAATTATTCTTAACCCTTTCAGCGCGGGGACCGTCATTAGACGTAAACGACTCCCGCACTGAAAGGAATTAGCAAATTGTTATGACCGTAGACCCATAACATAGATATTCAAATGAAGCAGAAAGGGCTAACTAAGCTATTTGTGATGATTTCAAATTGGAACAACTCTTTGGTCTCCATGGTTGATACGCAAATATTTCAGCATTGTGTGTTAGACCATCTAGACATTAATGAATTATTATTTGTTTGGCCAACGTTCTAAGGTATGTGGTCCATCAAAAGTGAATATTTTTAATCAGTTAGGTGAAACGTCTGACCTGTTTTTAATGTTGATGGGTTGAATCAGATTTAAGTTCTAAAGTATATTTTTTATACCACTCCATGACGGAGACTTATTCCTGAGGTCACATAGTGAGCGCACGATATTACTGCAATACATGTTTCAAATTACTGTTATCATTATTACATTTAGCTATAAACAAAAAAAAATACATATTTGTGAATTAATTCATACTATTCGCCTTCTGTTTTGTGAGTAGGCCCATGGTTTATCCTCTTCCAGTCTGTGACTACTATGCGTTTCTGAAGGTAGTAACAATCTGTTCAATTTGTCCTTGTATTAAGACTGATTAAGGCAAAGAGAACACTATTATCATCGATTGTTTAGATTAAGTTATTATCGCCTTTATCCAAGGTATCATTTATGATTTACCAAAAAGTTTTGCAATAGCATTATGTTTATGTTTATAATAATATTTGAGGAACTATAGAATGTATGGTGAAATTGTTTTTTTTTCAAGAAAGTCAAAGATACATTGTGAACGCGTAATCCCAAGTACCACTAGTCCGTATTACTCATAATTTTGTATGTAGGCACTTACCTGCCTGAGTACGAAATGATACGTGAATACGTAAGTGTACTGTGTAGCAACAACGATTTATGTTCTAGCGCTCATAGCGCATATTTTGCACAAAATCTACTCTAGATTACCTTGCTCAGACATGTTGAAATAACCCTGCTGCTTTTCTGTGGTTTAAATAGGAATGGTTGGAATAGTTGTTTAACCCAGTGGATTTGGTGTGGATTAAATACGAAAATATTTCTATAACCAGCTGTTTTTCTGTAGGTTAAAGAAGGTTTAAATAGTTTAATAGCCCAGGTGATTTTCTGCGGGTTAAATAAGAAGGTTGGGACATTTATCTAGCCCGGTGTATTTGTTGTGGAATAAATATGAAGATTGGAAAATCGCTGTGTAACCCAGCTGTTTTTCTGTGTGTTAAATAAGAAGGTTGTAAAATTATATAACCCAGGTGCATTGTAGTGGGCTAAATAAGAAGGTTTAAATATGCCTGGGTGCTTTATTACGTGTAAGCATAAAAAAGGGTGGAATTGTTGTTTAGCCCGGGTTGTTTTCTGTGGGCTAATTAAATATGTCGGTTGAAAAGTTATAAAACCTACTCGCTTTTATTTGGGTTAAATAGATTTTCTGTGGGCTGGAAGCTACGAAGGTAGAAATAGGTATACAGTCTGGGTTATTAATTGCGGGTTAAATAGAAGGTTGGAATTGGTATTTAGCCCGGATTGTTTGATGTGGAAATAGTTATTTAGTCTGGATGCTTTGTTGTGAGTTAAATAAGTACATAGGTCGACGTAGTTATTTATCCCCGGTGATTTGATGTGGGTTGAAGACGAAGATTGAAATAGCTCTATAACCCACTTGTTTTATGTGGGTTGTATAAGAAGGTTTGTATTGTTATTTAGCCGGGATGTTTTCTGTGTGTTAAATATGTCGGTTGAAAAGTTATAAAACCTACTTGCTTTTATTTGGGGTGAATAGAAGATTCAAATAGGTAAATAGCCCAGTATATGATTTTCTGTGGGTTAAATAAGAAGGTTAGGATAGTTATCTAGCCTGGTGGATTTGGTGTGGATGAAATATAAAGGTTGAGATAGTTCTATTTTACCCAGCTGCTTTTCTGCGGGTTAAATGGGAATGTTGTAGACGTTTATAACCCTGATGCTTTTTTGTGGGCTAAATACGAAGGTTGAAATAGGTATATAGTCTGGGTTATTAATTGCGGGTTAAATAAGAAGGTTGGAATTGTTATTTATCCCGGGTTGTTTGATGTGGAAATAGTTATTTAGCCTGGATGCTTTGTTGTGGGTTAAATAAGTACATATGTTGACATAGTTATTTATCCCCGGTGATTTGATGTGGGTTGAAGACGAAGATTGAAATAGCTCTATAACCCACTTGTTTTATGTGGGTTATATAAGAAGGTTTGTATTGCTATGTAGCCGGGATGTTTTCTGTGTGTTAAATATGTCGGTTGAAAAGTTATAAAACCTACTTGCTTTTATTTGGGGTGAATAGAAGGTTCAAATAGTTAAATTGCCCAGTATGTGATTTTCTGTGGGCTAAATAAGAAGGTTAGGATAGTTATCTAGCCTGGTGGATTTGGTGTGGATGAAATACAAAGGTTGAGATAGTTCTACATTACCCAGCTGCTTTTCTGTGGTATGGGTTAAATAAGAAGGCTGTAAACGTTTATAACCCAGATGCTCTGTATTGAAATAGCTCTATGACCCACCTGTTTTTATGTGGGTTATATTATAAGAAGGCTTTTATTGTTATTTAGCGCAGGTTTTTGTCAGGATTTGAAAAAAATAAACGTGCCTGGGCGGCGGCCCTCAAGTTTGTTGTTGGTATATTTAGGTCGAGTTAGGTGGCTTTTTTAAAATAATGTGGCGAAAAAAGCGGGGCCGTCCCCCTCCCCCGCCCTGGATCTGCGGCCGGCATTTCCCGTCATTAGGTTGACTATAGGCCTATATTTACCCAATGTTGGTTTAATGTTGGCCCAGTGTCGTGGACGGCGGACCAACAATAAAGTAACCTCGGGTGAATGTCTCAGCTACTAAGCAATGTAAAATGCACATCGGGCGTCGTAATCAAATGCGGCCACGGACAATAATACGCGACGGCCATTTTGAAAATCGTTATCGTGAGTTGCTACCATGATCCAACAT
This sequence comes from Flabesymbios commensalis, assembly GCA_964017125.1. Classification (NCBI taxonomy): domain Eukaryota; kingdom Metazoa; phylum Annelida; class Polychaeta; order Terebellida; family Flabelligeridae; genus Flabesymbios; species Flabesymbios commensalis. The sequence continues at coordinate 50,063,738 of OZ024912.1, forward strand.
GTCTACCCAAGTTTTTTTTACTCCTGGGGTGGTCCTCTAAACGAATTTTAATAGAAATTTAGGGGACCTAAAAATGCACACAGGACCTCCATTGGATTATCTACAATAAGGATCCACCTACATGTACATGTATCTAGCACAGATTACTGTGTATATTACAGATATTGAAGTCAATAATGGTCGCAAGTAGACACTTTTTAATTTGAGCAAGTTGACATTGTTGACGGTATATCCCTCACTGAAACCATATATTTTGTTTTATAGTAATCATTGGACGGGTATATCCTTTGGAATTTTTGTTTCCAGGGCTGATGTAGGAATGCCGCACATACATAGACTTAACCATTTCAAGCTTGAGTTTACCATAGTCATCTTCATCCACTACAAGCCGCGAATTGCTGTCGCAATTCTCGAGTTGTAGTGAATGAAAATGATTTGATGTGAGTGAAAAATTGAATAAAATGACCATGTATTGGTAAACCAGTTTCATGGAAATTTTCATTCTAAAACCCTTGGTTGTAGGAAAATCAGGTCTGGTATCAGGGATGTAAAGTGATGCTTTAATGCATCGTGGAGACTTAAAGGGTTAATGAATTATCAATGTGGAATTTTGTTGGCTATTTCGATTTCATGTGTTTTTCTTCAGCAAACACGGATTTTCCGTACCCTAAAAACTGACTCATTTTTCGCGCGCCGCTGCTCTATAATTATGTTCATGGGGTTTCGAAAGGGGCATAACCCCTTCGCCGTAAACGGGGACAACACACGGTCGAGACAATGACTCACTTCGCTTTTCCTGTTCACATTTCAAAAACCTAATAACAATCGCCAATTTTTTCTTGGATGTATGGAAATTTGGACCGAATGCCCGGTACTTAAAAAACAGTGGGCTCTCATAATTAGAACTGGATCCAGTGCCGACGTAAAAAACATTGACCCGCAATTTAAACCTTTATCATATCTCCTTGGTGGACAATATTAAAGTTAATTGTGGACGATAATAGGCCAATTTGAATTTGATTAAGTTCAAATTTATCAGAGCATATCCTACCTGAAACATTTTGTTTTATAGTAGTAATGGTCTAGCAATCTGGCACGGTTTGTCAAATATCACACATTATAAAATTAATTATGGCCGATGGGCGGCCATTTTCAATTTGTTCAATTATAAAATTTTCACAGCATATCCCCACCTAAAACCGCACATTTTTGTTTTATAGTAATGGTATAGCTATTTGGCACAGTTCACCAAATATCAGGCATATTAAAGTTCAAAAACCCCAATAGGCACATCTACACCCCCAAGGGATGTGTGTGTCTCAAATTAAAGAAATCCATGCACGGATTACCGAGTACAACTTCGGAAACGAAATGCGGAAATCCGGACGCCGGACGGACAGACTGACATCCTAGGCGATGCCAATACCCCCGCCCCCACTTCGTTTGGCGGGGGATAAAAAAGTTAATGAGGGCGACGAAAAAACAAGTAAATAAAACATAGCTAGAAAAATGTTTTATTGTATCTTCTGAAATAAGCATGTTTTCTTCAGAATATTTTTTATCTCCCTAAATTAACTCTTTTTTTTCAAAAAACGACAGAAATCCAATGCGCGCGCTGGGCAGAAAAAAACATGTTTTTTTATAAGCGACCTAAATCTAAAGCACGTGCTCATCTAAAACAGTGAAAAAAAACATAGTAGCCTTACTTGTATGCAGGACGACAGACACTTGAGAGTGATTTTTAGTTACTACCAGAGTAATATGCCAAGTGATAATACAAAGATGGCTACGTGGAGAGGTATTGTCATTTATTGTGAATTAACGCTTTGCCACCTGGACATAATATACATAATAATAATTCAGTAACATTAAGAACATGACGCATGAACAATTATCTATTAAATCATATTAACATCAGCAGATTTAAGATACAATATTATGCATGTTATAATCCAAGCAATTGGACAGTTTAAACCGGTACATGTGAAACATACCTCTTCAATTGTCCATAATGATGACGACAATATCAAATATCATCCAAACATATTATTAACCTGTTTGGTCAGATCAAACTGGAAGCTGATAGCGAATTGACTTTTTGTTTTGTTTATTATATTCAAGTCTTTTATAAAATTTGATTAAAACATCTATGTAGATGCAAGAGACACTCCCCACGATTTACTGAGACAAGGGGGTTTACAATGACCAGTGAAGAAGGAGTAAAAAAAAAATATTTGACAAATAACATTGTGAAAAAAAAAAAAAAAATAGCATGTCAGTATGACTCCCATTAAGACTCAAAGAGTCGCTGGCATGGAAGCCACCTTATTATAAGTAATATAAAATAATTGACTGTATAAAATATAATGAATCACAATGCAAAATTATTATACAAAATATCATGCAGCTTGTGATATTAAATTTTAAAGGGACTGTGTAAAAAAACGTTTGGATAAATATGGGATAGGATTTTAACTCAAACATCAATTTATCGAAGCACAATAATCTCCACCCAGCTGAATTCAACGTCAGCGAGACACAGCCACAAATTGAATATATTAACTTTGCGGTCACATGGTCAATCCAAAATGTGCTATAGAATGCACCATTTTGAAGCCTTAGATGTATTCAGCTGTGGTGTGTATAAATTTGTCAATTCTTGGACTCGCCATGGTCATTCGTGTACATAATGTTATTTTGGAGAGTGGTCGAGCGTGTTAGCTCCCCATAAAAGTGGCGGCTCTTTCTACCACATAGGCTTATGCAGGGAATGATACATGTATGTGCTTCACGTATTTAAAAAGGAGTTGTTAGCCTCTCACCATTATATTTTTTTTCATTATCATTGTAAATACACCATATAAATAGATATATATATATATTGTTTATTTCAGTGACATGTACTTTCACAACAAATACATGGAAACATGAAATATCGTTAAATAAAGTATCCAGCCCTCGAGGACTTATTAGTCATTATAGAAAAAAAATGTAATATATACAAAGGTGCAATATAAATTTGGCAATAATAATAATATAAAGAAAAACAACATAATGTGGATTCAGTTAAATAATGCATTTGCCGTTTATACCAGGCATGTGGAATAAAATCAGCTACATATTCTACAAATTTATCATTTAATAAAAATGTTAATAAAGCGATTCCTAACATGGCTGAAATATTTATTACAGAGGGTTCGATGTAATTAATATTCTGAAAAAGTGTATCTCTCAACTTATTATGAAAATCGAAGGTGCATAAAAAATGAATTTTGTCCTCTATTGTGTTTAGATCACAAAAAATACAATATATTTTATTACTAGGGATCTGTTGCCAATGGTAAAACGCCACATCTAAATTGACTTAGTAATGATCGTAAAAGAGAAGACACATATAATTCTATTCGATAGACTAATTTAAATTTTACAAGCGTTCTTAATTGCGGCTTGGGTGCTATGTTTTTTCTTCTTTTAAAAGATACTGTGGATAACAAACTTATACCTATGTAGTTCAACAGTGAAAAATATCGTTATCTCTACCTAATATTATTACCAGTACATGCAATCAACCTGTGTTGTATTATAGCTTGTATTATAGCTGGTCCATCCTATTTGTGTTATTGTAGAATTGTTTTTTTTTGTGTAATACAAAGATACCAGGAAGACTGTGCACAGTGATGGTATAAACTACTCTTTGCTTAATGTTGGGACAGTATCACATATTGTGGATTAACATGAACCCATCGCTTTGTCATCCTTTTTACAGTCTTAGTCAGCACGATACACTGACCCAATATTAGTTAAACGTTGGTTCATCGTATGTGATGCAGGCCCGACATTGAGGAAACATTGGGCTGTGTAGAACTATCGTGTTTACGCTGTGGTATTGACAATGTTGGATTGATTTATGTCAACCGTCTATAGCGCTGGCCTAGCATAAAATCAACATAGGCCATATTGCTTAGAATCTATTTTTAAAGTTATATAATACAACTATGTAGGATAGTCATTACATATGTTACACGTACAGATAAAAGCCTATCCCAAGTCAAAATTGCATCCCCAAATCGGATGCATTGAGCATGTATTGAAGATGAAGTAAGGATGCATTGGATGTTTGAGATGCATGTTGAATGCAATGTAGATGCAAGCATAAATAAGGGATTCAGGGAGTTTCAACACTGTGGATGCAGTGGATGCAACAGGGATGCAGAAAGAATGCAATTTTGCACCCTGAGATACAGAGAATGCAGATGGGATGCCGATAAAATACAAACAATTTACCAAGGATGCAGGGGATGCGAAAAGGATGCAGGAGGCATGCAGACATTTTCATACAGGATGCAAAGCATGCATTGTGGATGCACCACAAACTGCATCCTTTTCTTTCCATCCTGCTGTATCTGTAGATGACTTCAGGCACTAGATGAAAGAGATGCTAGAAGGATGCGTCATTGCATCCTCAGCTTTAAATATATCTGCAATCTGATGGGTTTATATTAATCTTGTGTGCAGATATGAGCAATGAATCCTTGGACTATCTTCAAAACTCTCCTCTCAGACTTAGGCAGCCATCTAGTGAAAATGGTGTAGTTTCACACTGTCAGCTCAATTATACACAATTATAAAGTAAGATGGGGCCAGCTTGAAGTCTACCCATGACAAATAGATGGAGATCATATTTGACTTTTCCAAGCATAAAAACTGCATACAGGTATGTTCTTATAATTACAAGTAATCTTTTATATGTATACAAACAATTCAGCTGTGGTAATTAAACATATTAAAACCTTTACTTCACATCAATATATCATGCAGGTAATAATTCTCCGTATGATGATCAGGTTGTATTTTGAGTCATCAAGAAGTGCCTAAGCTTTAGAATGTAATAACAAATTGTTTAAAATAGATGAGGGTCTAATGTGTATATGTATGCATTTTGTGTATGTAATAGTAGGCCTATATAACTAGGTCTACACATGGCAATAATTGGAAATTTTCAGCGAATGCTCTTCGCCATGCAATCGCCGAATTAGTCGCCATGTACATGAGTGAGTGTTCACCATACATGTGTGGCGAACAGTCGCTGAGCATTCGTCTTGCATTCGTTGGGAGAGCATTCGCTAAACGTTCGCTAAGCACGATGAAAGACAGCATTCACCGAGTGACGAGTTAGACACATGCGGTATATCACCCATCCCACATATTACATTCAAGCCCATTCACATATTGGATAATGACATGTTGTGGTGATTTGAATGGAAAACAGGGAGTCCTGCATGACACCAAGGAAGAAAACCATACGTTTTTTCTACTTTAATAATGTATTAATTACAGGATTTGCTTGTGGGGAGGGAGGCTAATGGTGCTTTTAGGGCTGTGTTAGTTGTATGTAGCCTAGGATGGAGAGGCTGCTACCAGGGATGCAGGGGATGCATCCAGGGATGCAACCAGGGATGAAACCAGCGATGCAGGGGATGCTACCGGGGTTGCGACCATGGATGCAGGAGATGCAACCAGGGATGCAGGGGACACAACCATAGATGCAGAGGATGCAACCAGGGATGTAGGGGATGCAACCGGGGATGCAGGGGAGGCAACCAAGGGTGCAGGGGATGCAACCAGGGATGTAAGGGATGCAACCAGGGATGTGTTCAAGGGATGCAGTGGATGCAACAAGGGATGCTCAGGGGATGCAGCCAATGATGTGGTTGGGATACCAGCTGCATGCTTTATGCATCCTTTGCATCCAAGCAAGGATGTGCTCATTTAAATAAGGATGCGCTCATTTAAATAATTCGTCTGTGGCCATCCCCTGTACATCCATCCTCTGTGCATGCTTCCTTCATTCTGCTTGCACATTCACATTTTGGACCATTTAGCATCCTCATGTGCATTCTTGGTGATTGCATACTCTCTGCATGCTCTTTGCAGGCTTGGGAATTTGACTTGGGATATCTCACCAGATAGTACTGACAAGAGCACATAATGCCAGGCCTAAGTTAGACACGAAATTTAGCACTTTATATATGTGATGTAGTAAAACCCTTCCTTGGTTCAGCCCACCTCACTTAGAAAAAGCTGGTAATTTCAGACAAAATGTGTTTGGCCACATGTATTCTTTAGCCTGACCATGTGGCATAGAATGTCAAAGAAACTATTTTTGCTAGGTATTGACATATTGGCCAGTTAGTGGAAGGATATTGGATCTTATGAATGAGAATGACCTGTCCCAAACAACGTCTAAACAGGTGACATCTTGCAGTTGAGCATTTATGTATGACATTTATGTCAAAACAATGTGGATTTATAGTGTAATATAATAAAATTTATGATTCATATAACTATAAACACAATGAAATTACCTTGCATAAGCTCTTCAAACACAGATGAATGTGTGGTGGATAACATTTGTATATATCTGACATAAACATGGAAACCAGTGTGCAATGTAATTAGTGAGGCCCATCCTAAAAAAGCAAGGTACTATTTCCTCAAGCGTACAATTGAATGTAATATTTCCAATCGGTATGTGTATAACAAGTAGACCCAGCAGTATCAGCAGTATTACCATGATTACACGTTCTAAGAATATGATTTAGACATTCATTTGTAACACATAACTTGCAATGACTGAACTGCATTGGTGATTATATCAAATATATAACATGTGTTTTTACGATATTATAACTTACATACACGACGTATGTATATTTCGAAATGGTGATTTTAGAAGTGGTGGTTTAGTAGTGAATAATTTACAAATATTCATCAACCCGAAAACTACACAATCATGTACCAAATGTGGTATGTCTGTGACAATTTGAACAATTCCAGTGAATATCAGTCCCACTATATGAAGTCAATTCCAGAGAACCTCCGTCCGCTTTAATGTAAAAAGATCACATTGAGGCCATACCTTATCAAATGCCTAAGATAGATCTAGGAGAACAATTATTATATATTTTACGTCATCCAGGGTATTGTTCAGCTTGTGCGTAATGGATAGAAGTTGAGAAACAGTGCTATCGAGGGACCCAGTCTTGTGAGGGCCTAATAATTTATTTCCCATCGGGGAAAAATGCATTTTATTGTATACACAAACCTTTCAATCTTTTTGTTTTGATACATTACATATAAGGGATACCAGTGTATAATCACTCATCATTTATTTGTACACAGGGACGACAATGGTTGTTTTCCAAGCGTTAGGAAACACTCCAGCCTCTTAAGAATAATTAAACAGTCTACAAGGTGGTTTTGCGGTATTTTTGTAACAAAAACGTATTAATACCGTCAGGATCAGTTGCCTTTAATACATTAAGTGATTTTGTGCTCTAGTACAGAAAAAGATATGTCGGACAATCTTGCCTGAGTCTCGTATGCAAAGGTAAAGGCTGGTTTTCTGTCTCGGAGGTTGTGTGATCTGACTGAAATGGCAGCTTTTATCAATTGGTCAGCTAACAGATTGAGGCCGTTTTCAATCAATGGTGATATAGAGGTGCACCAGTTAGGCCTACCCATGGGCCTACCTGAATTACAGTTGTCCACCATTTACGATTCGGCATGTCAGCAAGTATTGAAATTATCGTCAGATCGTGACCGCCTGTAGCGCCTCAACAGAACATTACGCCGCCAAAATCAACCTTTTATGTTCGCACTCACCACATGTTTTTCCGAGCACGAACTTTGACAGTGGTGTTTGGGGTGAACTATGTAATATACCCCCCCCCTCCCCCTGAATAATACTACAAAGTAACAACGGTGTGAATCCATACTGCACACTGAGCATTATAGCAGACATGATTTCGTTAATTGTTCACTTACGCATGCAGTTAAATATTGCCCTTGGCCCTTGCAGCATAATATACTTAACTAATTATTGTGTATGCAAATGACGTACCGGAGATGACTATGTATGTACATGTAAAGCATGCACAGGGGCATTGACATCTACGATAAATTGTATTTACAGTGCCATGTTTAGTTTTGTTGAACCTAATTTTTTGACCGAGTGGCTGTCCCCTCTAAGAATAACTGGAGGCGAATCGTGACTTTTCAAATTACAATAATGTTCGGACTTGATTTTTGTCAACCATTTTGAATTTTATTGGTTATTTTTTGTAATGACAGATTGATTTAAATCTTGCTTATGGGTTTTTTGGCAGCTATGCAAAAAAAAAACGCATCAAGGCAAGTCCAAACATTACTGTTACTTGAAAAGACAAAAATCCCCTCTATTTTATTTGTTATGATGCTGCGCAGCCAATCTCTGCCCTCTCCTCTGCCACCGGCGCCGTAAGCACTTTTGTCCACAGTGTCTTGGAATTAGCTATTCATATTTTATTTGTTTTATAAGTAGGGCTGGGGAATTTCTCTGAATATGAGATATTGGCACTGGGCCAATTTCATGATAGTGCCCTACGTTCCCTGTCCAGCCTCTAGCGATTTGGGAGAAAATCCATAGTCCGAAAGGGTCCGATTATGAGTATGTTAAAAGATGGAGAGAAGATGGAGACCTGCTGTGCCGATTTTTGAATTGATTGAAAAAAACTAAAAGGCCTTACTACAGCCAAGACTTGACTTGATTTTTGACAAAAAGGAATCAAATACTGAACGAGTAATGCATAAGGGTGCTGGTAATCTGATCCGCTCAAACAAAATTGGTAGCATGTATATTTGCACTTTAGCGAAAATTCAGGTTTAGTTTTAACGATATATTTGTGAGGCAAGACCCCCATCTTCCCTAAGGACATAACGGGACGAAGCTCTTGTATATCTGCTGCAGAAATAATTCATATAACTCTTTTTGCATGGTTTGTATAAATCAATCACGCGCCGCCCAACTGTCTACCCGTCTACCTTGCGCCTTATCACGTTTTACACATACTGTAAATATAACATACATGTATATAATATTACATACTTTAAACATGATTCACTCGGTGAAGACGTTGGCTCGAAATCAAACCAATATTGAGTGGCCGATGTGTATTTGTTTACTGCACTATAATACTTTCACACAATAGCATGTTAATAGAATGATCAGACTTCTTCAGAGCATTTTCATTTTAGTACACCAGTCTCTGTTTTAACCCTCCTGGCCCCCACCGAAGCAAGTTAGTCCGAGCTTGACGTGAACTGCATGGTTCAATGTCAGAGATGGCAAAAGCTGTGGTTTTCTATGCTGATGGTCAGTGTACGTTGAGACGACAAATTTCATGAAAAATGTGTGGGTAGCCCTATTTCGATTATAAATTCACCTATAAAGACAGGGCTTTAAGTCCCCACGTCAAGACATTATTCTAATGAGATATACTGTCATTACAGAATGATATAAAACTGATTGATCAAATAATGACGCAGTAATTCATTGCGCAATCGATCGTACGCGCACCGGATTTTTTTACGGACTAAACCAAGTATGCTGCGACAATTATTTCGTGCAGGGCCACGCGTTGCGCGCTCCTTCCTGCCCAGGAGCGCGAATGAAAACCCTTCTGCATTGTGTCCGCGTGTTCTTGTTTTTATTTTATACACCTCGAGATTCAAATGCTCCGCCGCAATTCCCATCTTCCCATGCGAAAGTTAGCGCACATAACCTGAACTTATGAATCCTTTAACCACCGGTCTCGATTATATTATTATTATTTTTTTTTTTTTTATAGTTCTAATTTACAATAAATATCAGCTTTTGAACATATTAGGCAAAAAATGTGACACAAAGCACCACGATTTCCAAATATTTGTCATCCCTTTTGTCAAATCTAAATAATTTTCACTCACTTGAAGCTGTGAGTCGCGTCAGCGAGACACAGCTTCAAGTGGGTGAAAATTACAGTCAAATAATTTGGCGGTTACATGGTGAATGAGCAACACATCGTATATTAACTCTTATGTACTCAACGCTTCTTAATTCTGGATTACCAAATGTTCTGATTCAAATTCTTCAAATATGTAGTTTCTAACCATTTTAATTTGTGATTCGCGGCAGCGAGACACAACTTGACGTGGGTAAACGCTGAAATTGTATAATATAGCGCTTTGGTGGTTGAATGAAGCCCAAAACGGCTTTATTGTAAATTATTGAATTAATAAATACTATTCAAAATAAGTCAAGTAGTGCAAAAAAGGGCGCACAGGAGCTTGTGAATTCTTAGCGTAATTTCCATCTGAGCGTGCATAACAATGATCGTACAATTTGATCTTATCATTGAATAACAAAGCATAACATATTGACTGAGAGCTCAAGTTGTGATCGTAGTATACACACGTAGGCCTATATTCATAACCCTGAAACCGCCCAATTGTATTGAATTTGAATTTTCACTCTCTTGAAGTTGTGCTGATTGGGGTCACGTTTTATGTAATGTGTCAAAGTTGATATGTAATATGCTTATAAAAAATGTTAAAATGAATATAATCGATACCGACGGTGTAAGGATTACCCTTTAAATTGGCAATCATGTCCATAGCTGTTTTCAAGCTTCCCCCCCCCCCCCTCCAAACAATAACACTTGAAAACTAACTTAATTTTTGCTTTTTTACCCACTTGAAGTTGTAGGTCATGGTATACGGCAAAACACAACTTTCAGTGGGTGAAACAAATTTTTATTACCTAGCGTTTCAAGGGTTAATACGTTTAATTTAAGATATGCCATAAAAACTCACGCAATTCCAGTCTGTGGACATTTTCACATTAATTTTCATGACCATATTAACAAGCCAGAATAAAAATACAAATTTATTGATGATTTTAGCTTCATTTTGTCGCTTCAAAGCTGGAATAGCTAACGCAATTTGAAACTTGACAAAAAAATATATTAAATTATGGAATAACTGGAGCATGCTGAACATTCCATCAGAAACTATTTAAATAATTAATTATTAATTACTTATCATTATTACTCTTATTATTATAATCAATTAAAAATTATTTAATTATCTAGGATATTTAGTGAATTTGGAGGTCAATTGATTTGGATTTATATCTGCTTTGAAAAAAACCCAGTATTTTACGGTTCTAGCGGTACTAGTGGGTTATGACTATTATGTAGGGCTTGCCACATATGGCACATACACTTTTATTAAAGGCGTACAATTCTATATACAGACAATACAATTATTATATTATATCTCCTTTTCAATATTTTGTCAATTGTCATTGTACTTGCATTGTCCAGAAATGTCCACATAAATGAAATGCGTATTGTTCACTCACTGTCTGTGTATCCGATTCTATGTGAAAATACCAGCAGCAGTAACCGCTTATTTTTTCAAGTGAACAGTTGCTGTTGTTTGCCTCTGTGCCACATAATTATTCACGTGTATATTTATATTGACAGAGTGTGTCAAAATTACAAGTGTTTTTGAAGCTTGAGATTTTACATGATATCACGTATTGCAATTCTAAGATCATTAACCCTTTAACCTTTTGCCGCATATATTCTGGTTTTTATTTTTTATTATCGCATTAAGTACCACATTTGAAATATGTTAAAGATAAAATGTGACATCAACCAGCAAGATTTTAAAAAAGAAATGACCTCCATTTTGTCAAATCTGAATAATTTTCACTCACTTGAAGTTGTGGATCGCGTCAGCGAGACACAACTTCAAGTGGGTGAAAATTCAAATTGATTAATTTGGCGGTTAAAGGGTTAATAAATGCTATTCTGTCTTGCAAATCATAAAGCATTTACTGCTTACTTGAAAACTAAGAAGATATTGCGTTTTGACATTGCACCGCAGCTTCTAACCCTGTAGTCCAGTTGCCGTCCAGAGAACCTAGAAATTGTGAGAAGTGTAAGGTTTTTCGATTGATTTATGTTCCCAATGGGTTTATGAACAAATTCAGCTTTGTTGCCCAGACGGCAACTTTGGGCAACTTTTTTAATTAGCATAATTAACATAATTAGCATAATTAGCAATGGGGAGTAATGCCAAATGTTAATTTTGAACCAATGGACGTACACAAATCTCCAATACCACATTTCAATATAATTCAGACATAAGGAATTCATTTCTCACATTAATGGTAATAAAGATTATAAAGATTATAATGCAAATCAAACTAAATTGACCAATAATATGAAATGGACAGTGCCCAGGACGCCCACGACCTAATCAGTGTAAAAGAGTAACGTTAGTCATAAATAAATTGCAATTTAATCTGAAGTTAGATTCACAGAATTAAGTGTATGCCTAGATATATACATATCTCTAGGAGTTTTCCTTAAGGGGGGTAGGCCTAGTAGTTACGTTATATATTGATATAGATTATTATAGTAAGTATTGTGTTAGCAAACACCAGAATGCCAATTATATTCTTCTTGTAGCTCATTATTTATAGGCTATGTAGACATAGGCCAACAATTGTTATACTTCACACATTAAAATAGTTGTGTTCTTTTGCTTCACTTTTACAATAAAACCCTTATATCTATGCAGCTGCTGTACCTGAAAACTCACCCTTGAATACCCCTAAACCTGCTATAGTCTAATTTTGTCTAGGTAGGTCAAAATTGGCTCTTCTGTGAGTATCAATTCTAGGGTAATTAGCCATATGCCTATCGCTGATTCATTCACAGGTCCGTATACAAACTAAGACAAGGGGGGGGGGGTACAGAACGACCATCCCTAAATGTAATATGGGGGCTGGGGGCATCCCGCATAAATGTTGAAAAAATAGGCTCTATAGCTGCATTCTGGCGCAATTTAGAGGTGAAAATTCTTTCAATGGCAATTTTCATTCAATTTTTGGTCTAACCTGCAGCTATACACAGGCTACAGTAGGCCGACATACGTAAATAAACAGCGCATTATACATGCTGGCAAAACAAAGAGGTTCATGTCATGGGCCACACAAATTAAAGACTGATGGGCGTCCACATAATTATCACCACATAACAAGGGCCCTGTTTCAATAAAAACAGTGAAATAATCATTTTGCCCAAAAAAGTTATCCATACAATTAACACAGGCTACCTGGGTGTTATTGACAAGGTGTGAACAACACATATATAACAAACCATAGAAACATACTCTAACATCCTAACACTTCATGTACGATAAGCTTATATATACAAAAAATCTAACAGTTTATTGTTTTCTATCCCCCCGACTTCGGACTCGCCCTCCTCCTCTTCCTCCTCAACATGAATTTCCTCTGATTCTTTGCAACAATCATCTAAGACTGAATGAAATGAATGGGAGTTATAGGCCACCTTTGTACACATATAGGCTAAACTGGGCCAGGGAAACCTCCTGACAATGGTGAGATGAATGAAATGACGCTGCCCTCCAGACACAGGATTCTAAATTCGAGCCCTGGCGGTCTGAGGCCGAGCACGATACCACTCGGTCGCGGAGGCTCTCCACAATATCTAAGACTGATGACACCAAGAAGCTTTGGAAGTAAATTTCATCACTTGCGAACCTTCTGCAATCTGCCAGCCAAGTTGGCGATTTCTTGAGCTGCTTTTGATTTGTGACATTTCCGGAGCGAGAGCCTTCCACATTTGGAGACGAGCGCGACGATTATGGAGATCCAGGTTGATATTCGTAGGGAGGGGTGGGGGGGCAAGGAATTCAGTGTAGGAGGTTTTTTGCAATGGATGTTGTACCGGTGCAGTTGACAATATATTCTCTGAGTAGACTGATAAGAAAAATGTCTGACCTATTATATCCATCAAGTCACTTGCTGTGACATCATGTTCCCCCAGTATCTCATCTAGTGCAGGAATATTGTTTTTTTTTAATGCTGGGACCTTGCCCTTCCCACATGGGAAAGAAACCGTGTCGCACTGTGACAGACCTTGGCATTTCCTCTCAGCGCAATGACAGCATGGTGTTAATATCAAGCACTGATCTGTCCCACTGCCTCACCTTTTTCACCAAATTTCAACTTGTAGCTTACCAAGGTTATTTCAGCCTCATTGTGATGTACAAGACAGTTTTCTCTTCCCACCATGCTGATGTTGTGTCCATGACTGAAACTGCAGAGAAGTTGATTCAGCTGGCGCTTGTTGGCTGTGGTTTATTGCATCGCGATTTAGAAGTCAGTTGATATATATTGCAGCACCCTCACCAGCTCTTCTCGGACACTTATGATCTTTGGCACTTAATTCTTCATATGCCTATCGAGCAAAGATGACAAAGATAGTTGCACCTTGGTACTTTTCACCACTTGTGAGGCATGCCTTACAACTGTCTGCAATGTCTGCCTTCTTCTGTACAGACCTGTCACCCTTTAGCAGATATCCAAATGAAATGAATCTGGCTTTATGCCCTCCTGTGCACATACAGGCTAAATTGGGCCAGGAGAACCTCCTGAGGATGGTGAGATGACACTGCCCTCCAGACACGGGATTCAAAATTCAAACCCTGGAGGTCTGAGGCCGAACACGCTACCTATAGGTCACGGAGGTCCCCCACAATACTGAGTTTCACAAGTGTATGAGGAAGAAACATTTTTGTTGTTTTTTCAAACCGACGAGACCGGTAAACGAACAACCGAACACTAGCGTGAAAGGCAGCGGAGAATGTTGTACAGGGAAAAGCTCGTACTGAAACACTGGAAGGAGTTGAATGTTTCGCTGCTGCCCAATGATGAGAAAACGTGCATACAAAGCCTCATACACAATTGAAAAAGTTACTCGTTTTGTGTGCATGTATCAACTATACATACAGTTACATCACGTGATGTCTGACGACCTTGACATATTCTGTTTAATCGTGACCTGTAACTAAAATAATCAATCTTGAAACCCTGAAACACTGGACCGACAAGACCACAATACAGCAAACTCTCGCATTTGTTGTTTAAATATAAATTTGATAAAATTATACATGTTATATAGCATTGACCTTGACCTTTAGTCGTCACCCATTGTTTAAAACATATGTAACAGTCGCCTATATCTCAACTTGACCGCGATATTCACCAGATACACCAGTGGTGCAGACTGGGACACTGTAACTAGAACGGTTTCTTAGAGCGATCTTTATATATTGATTGGAAATAAGGCAAGCGTGACCTTTGACCTGTACGATCTGCAAAAATAGGTCAAGGTCACCCATGTTCGAATTTCAGCGAGATATTCGCCAGATACAAATGTGACCACTGCAGCTGAAACAGTTATTAATATAGCGATTAGCCAAGGCTAGTGATGAATGGACGGCACGACGGACGGACGGCCGGACGGACAGACGAAAAAACTATTATAAGCGAGGCAGAGGATAAATATAAGATCAGAAGTGATTTGTTTTGATCTGACCTAAACATAAATTTGATATTGGCCATTTTTTCTGCAGCCACAGGTTCAAAAGTAACGTTTTACCTTGGATCATAATGAAGATTAGGCCGATTATGCTAATTATTTTAATTATGCTAATAAAAAAAGTTGCCCAAAGTTGCCACTTGGGCAACAAACCTAAATTTGTCCAGTGACATCATAATAATATGAATCAGTCGAAACATCTTACACTTCTCATAATTTCTAGGTCCCCATTGAACATATAAGCGCAGCAACTGGACTACTGCGGAATCACATTTTAGGATTCTTATTTAGGATAAAACGCAGCAAACACGAGACATTGATCCAGTGTTGTTTTAATGTTGGCCCATCGTCTACATCACTGACCCAACATTGAAACAAAACTGGATCAATGTATCGTGTCTTCTGTGAAGGAATGATTGTGACCACGTAACGTGGTACGTCAATTGGAACAGCTCCCGTATCTTTATGTTTAAGTATGCCGTGAATGAATGTCTAGACCTTTGCATGCCATGTTATCATGAATATTTTCCTATGATTTTGTGAAGTATTATTATTAAGTGGATACTTGAATACTAGCTATTAGTTAATTAATCATTTAATTACGGACCCTTAAATCCTTACAGCGCGGTGATCGACTTTAGTCGTCAGAATCTGACGTCTGTAGACGTCAGATTCTGACGACTATAGTCGATCCCCGCACTGTAAGAGTAGACATATTTCCAGCGGCCGTAGACCTATAACATAGGTATTCAAATGAATCGGAAACAGGCATTTATGATGAATTCAAATTAAAAAAAACACCCTTTGGTTGCGATGTTTTTTACAAATTTATTCAGCGCTTTAAGGGTTAATTTCCGTTGTGACATTTATACATGCTTTTTTTGGAAAAAAAACAATCATTGAATAAAAATGTATGCTCCTTCACAAGTACAACATCTGTTACACATAACCACCATTATACATAATAACAATGTTATGTATAATCTCCCTTTCAACACAATTTTCCTTTGTCATTGTACTTGTATTGATCTGGTAAAATGAGTCGTATGTGGAAAATTCGAATATTGGAGATACATGTAATAACAGATCCTGAATCGACACAAAATTACATTGTAAATGGTATATTACACAATTTTTTGTCATGTCGTTTCAAAGCTTCCGTACTACGAATGTAACGATTTAACGACTTATAAGTCGTTATAACGAATTAGCATAAGTCGATTTAGCGACTTATGATTCGTTAAAACGACTTATGCTAAGTCGATTTAACGACTTATAAGTCGTTATAACGACTTATGCTAAGTCGATTTAACGAATTACTAAGTCGATTTAACGACTTATAAGTCGTAATTAAGGACTTAGCATAAGTTGATTTAACGACTTATAAGTCGTTATAACGACTTATGCTAAGTCGATTTTACGACTTATAAGTCGATTTAACGACTTATGCTAAGTAAATTTAACGACTGACTAAGTCGATTTACGGACTTATAAGTCATTATAACGACTTATGTTAAGTCGATTTAACGACTTATAAGTCGTTATAGCGACTTAGCAAAAGTCGATTTAACGACTTATAAGTCGTTATAACGACTTACGCTAAGTCGATTTACCGACTTATAAGTCGTTAAAACGAGATAAAAAATATTTTTGTCATGTCGTTTCAAAGCTTCCGTATTATTATGTATCATTAAAGATGAAAACACAGCGTTTGACTATTTTTCTTGACCATAATCTCAGCTTACTTTAAAGTTTATTTGCTAATAGTATATTCACTTGGGGAACGATATAATTTACGTAATAATTTGATCAGATTGTAGCAGACATACAGACCTTTCATTTCCATTCTACAGTAATTATTTTATGTTTCGAGTAATTTTGGGTGTCATTAACCTCGGAAACATGGCTGAAACTGATACGTGGAATAAAGTTTTATTTAGAGGTTATATATTTATTTAATCATATTGTGCATAATTGAGTGTGTATTATAGCAGAGTAAGGATCCGCTCAATTTTGCATTTTTTTTTGTAAATTGTCGCACAAAATATATGTTGCAAATCGCATGTTTATGAACACAAATCAATGAAGAAGCAAATTGTTCAGCACCAGATAATCTCTAAATAACACTTTTATTCATGCAACAGTTTCAGCCAGGTTAATGACACCTAGTAATAAAAGGCAGTACAGGATACATTAATGGAAATGTAGCATGGAAATAAAAGGTCAGCTTGTCTGCTACAACCTCATCACCTTATATTGATCCCCAGGTGTATGCTTTTCTTGGAAAATAATTTTAAAGTACGATGAGGTATGGTGAGGCAAAACATAAAAAAATAATCGTACAAAAGAGGAAAAATAGTAAGAAACTATTGGTACATAATAATATTGTTTTTGATCTAATGTCATATTAAGAGACAAACTAAAGATCACCAAACCGATTTCATCATTATAAACGCACTTATAACGATGCTGAGTTATTTTTTTTCACTGGGCAGCGAATACCAATCGGCATCCAAACCTGGAACCAACAGTGCGTATTCAGCGATTGTTGCAACGTCACCTGTTAATATTGACAGAACTTGTGTCAAAAAGTTTTTTTATATGATTTTATGTTTTCACATTTTAAAAATCAATACTAATCCTATCATGTCGTGCAGAGCCAAAAAAACAATAAGTAAGCAATTACTGCATTTTGACTATGCACTGCATTATATGATTTACATTTGTCATAATGCCACGTCATCTAAGCCTGGATCATTACATTTTGGATTTGAGGCGGCCTGGAGGTAAATGAATATGAGAAGAAATACCTAAGTGTTGGAATGGATTGTGCCATAAATCTGATGAATTAGCATTTTGAGGAGTATAAAATATTCTGTAATAATTACCACATAACCCCCAGTTTTAGTTTCAACCTGAGCCTCATAATGCATCTTTCGGGTTCGATTAAATCGATTTGATCACTGTTATGCGGGTTGTCTCACACAGATACCCAGCAAACACAATGTATTTGTCATCTGTGCAATGTTGGACCAACGTCGAAGACGTTTTGCCGACGTTATGCAAATATCATACAAATGCTTTGTGCTTGCTGGGTAGCCACCACAATGTCGGCATAATGTTATCCCAGCAAACACGATACGTTGACACAATGCTGGCCCAATGTTGGACCGACGTCGTAGACGGCGGGCCAATATTGGGCCAGTATTGGGTCAACGTCTCGTGTTTGCTGAGGGGAATATACCGCATAGCCGCCCAGCATTTATCGGATAAAGTGTCGCTTTGCCCAGTCCACGGTTTAATTTCAGATGTGCCCTTAATACTCATTAATAGTCATTATCCATCAGTGGAGACAGGTGTATATAAATATAGGACAACGTACGTCTCTCTCTCACTCTACAATAATATGTCGTCAGTGGATGTGTAAGTGGGTGATTAAGACATACAACTGAAGGATACAGTGAATGGCTTATAGGTAAAGTGATCTCAATCTATAATGTTATAATTAAAGGCTAGCAAGTTATGTATGCATATGATTTGGCTTATTTTACTTTAAGATAAAGTAGAAGATCACGATTTAAAGTCAGAACTCTAATTTTCACACAACATTTAAAAGCAATACGCTTGATATTAAATTATATTCCCTTACATTCTCCGAATGGGACACATTTGAAGCAAATAATTTTGGAGTATCTTATGGGCTATTTGAATGCCACTACAGTTGATTTTTTAATATTATTATAAGTCAGACATAAGTTTTTAACCAGGGGAGACCGTGTCTTTAGACGTAAGATTCTGACGTCTAAAGACGGTCCCTGCTCTTAGTCTGGTGCGGTATGTCAGAAATATGCCTAAAATTAAAAGTTATTGCCAAAACTGATTTTATTGTTTTTTTTACTTTATTAGGGGTCAAATAAGCCAATAATATTGGGGTTCAATTTTTCCCACCCTCAACCCCGTTTTATGACACATTCAAAATGGCCGCCACCGAAATGACATTTTTGATCATAACTTGGGCTTCGGTATAGCTAGAGTCACGATTTTTATGTCTATACCTATGGTTTTGGGTATGAGCATTTCAATGGTGCCCATAAAAAATGTGGATGTCTCATAGGTATTTTGAATTTAACGATAAAACACATTTTTTGTACGTTTTCGGTCATTTTTTTTTGCGAATACGAAAAAACTCAAATTCAAACAAATATTTGTTGTAGCATTGTTTAGTCTGTATTATGATAAACAGTACATCGTTGATGGTTTCTGAATGATGGGTTCCGTTAATGGACCCCAAATATTCCACCAAAATGACGTAAAGCGATGGTAGAAACTGAACAATTCCAATAACGATGTTTGATGCATTTCCTTCATTCGAACACATAGGATAGTTATTGAAGAGAATGTGTCTTTTACAAAAACATTTGATAATTTTGTGGGATGGGTTGAGGTTCTATTCGAAATAAAAAAACATCCAAAATTGTGGGTTGCAGCAATGTTTCATATTTGCTAAACAATTGATCAGAATTAATCATGGTGGGCAATTGTAGTCCATCCCATCGACAAAATTATTGGATTTTGTTCTTTAAATCCATAAAAGATGCACAAGAACAAATACAAGGTAGGTGGGGGCTTTTAATTCATCACAGCTTATGAAAGATATCAGCGTATAGATTCTAGCCATAATTGGAGGGGGACATACACTAACCATTGGGATTAGCTGGCATTTGAGAGTATCACAGCAAACAGTTAATGTTCATTTCCTTATACAAGTAAAAAGAAACAAGCAGCTCACAACCACAAAGATGTTAGGCTAGGTATCAGAAAATCCGTTCCAATCTAAATTACATATTGAGTTTGAAAGAAAATACAAGAAAAGAGAAACGTGGTAATTGGTTTCAATAGTATCAACGTGCAAGTTTGAATTTTGAGGAAATGACACACACTTTCATAGCTTTTCAAATCAATAATATGTATGTTGATATAATATGTTGACGTGGGAGGCCCAGTAGATACACTTGAATGTGTTTGCATATGTATGCTCAGTAGATAGATATGTTATCCAGTAAAAAAGTGATAATGCAATTAGATCATATGCGAGACGTCATTCCAGAAAGGTAGAAATTAAGATTGCTGAAAAACTGATGATCACTTTTACTAAGTGCCATTTAATGTCATCCCAACCAAGTTGTTTAAGACATTGAGTTCAGTTTTCTGCCGATTGCTGCAAGTGACATGGATCAAACCATGACAGTAACTCATGCCAGTAAGTCAGAAGTTCGTAAGGTGTCCCAAGAATAGATCCAGGACAGCTTTATTGGCCACGAATCATGGGATGCTTTATCATGACAAAATAACGATACAATAACCAGCTCGGATCATTTGGTGGCACTGGGTACTATGCTTGAGGATGTCTATCAGTTACTTCCACTCCGAATCAGCCATGACCCAGTCCAGCCATCAGTATTATATCCAGATTTCACTGAGTTGGACATATAATATTTTGAGCTTGAACTAGCTTCTCCAGGACAGGTGAATTTTTTTCTTTCTGCACAGGTTACACCACCAGGAGCGGGATTCCATAAGAGGTGTGAATTGAAACCACATTAGATATTCTGGTCAAATACTGACTGACAAATTCTGAATCTCATACGGATGCCTTAACTGGGTGATGGGTGATTTGAAGCATAAGTAGGTCATATATTTACTGCAACAGAGTAGTCATTGCTCCTTTCCAGCTCAAAAATAATATTTTTGCAATGCCACAATGTCATACACAACAGAATATGCTTAAGCAATGTCCATTCACCGTCGGTGGAAGCTTGGCAGAGATCCATGCCTTTAATCTACTTTGTTGCAAATCAGTTTTCATAATTTCCGGAAAGTATTTGGTTGGTTGGAGATGGCTTGTGTGTCACTGCTCTGTCATGATGGAGCATCTCTTGTGTTATATTTCTTAACTGGCCTGTGGAGCTGGCTTCACACGTGAACAGATTATATCCACATATTATTTTGAAGAGCGTGTAATCTACGCGTGTAATATCTTCAACATTCTATTTTTTTACATTAAGAAGGAGCATATGGCAGCGCGTAGCCTTGCGCAAAATTAACGTCAACACACTGGTTGCAACCTGAACTCGACAAGGCCGCCATTAATGTGATCACCTAGCACATCGAGAGGGGATAGACAAGTAAAGGATCTTGTCACCCGGCAAGATCAGCGGATTTCAAACTCGCTACACATGCCGTGGAACGAGATGTAGTTGTTTTAAAATGCTCAGCCTTGCACACCCCTGTAACTGTAACAATCAATGGTGTACATGTATATGCCAATCAAACCAGATATATCGACTATATTGTGGCATGTGTCATTGTGAACGACTTTTGGCCATTTTGGAATTTAAAAATTGTTAATATGGTGATATATAAATCAAAATCACTAAACATGAACCTAAACCTGGTTGGCTAATAGATGAACCAAGCCATTGAATGCTTGCTTTAAACCAATTAAATGTCAGCTGTGGTAATGACTCTGCCCCTCTCCAATTTAGTCCATGATAACAGAGTATGTAGGCATACGCGATACAGAGTCTGTAATTATTGCCATTCATAAACAGATAAAGTTGTAAGCCAAAAATCATGGCCGCCGCCGGGCGTCCTAATGTTACATTACTGATTAATATATTAATTGGTAATTATTGATGTACATCTCATTTACATACTTCCTTGACGTGGGGAGTTAACTGTTAGTAGGCCCTATCTATAGGCTAATTTATCATTTGAATAGGGTGACCCTTGAATTTTTCAAGAAAATGCTGCTCTCGGAGTACACTGGTCACAAGCATACTAAAACATAGTTTTTGCTATACTGCCCTATTCTAGCGCTAACCCATGTGGGTGCGTCGACTCGGACTATCTCAAATTATACGGGGATATCTCTCATAGGCTGTGATGAATTAAAAGCCCCCCTTTTATTTTGTATTGTGCATTATTTGAGGATTTAAAAAAATCTGAAAATCCAATAATTTTGCGGATGGGATGGACCACAATCACCCTCCCTGATTGATTCTTATCATTTGTTTGACAACACAATTTGCTCACAATTTTGTGACCTCCACCCCTCCTATCCACTTTCCGAAAAGTGTCTATTTTTTGCAAAGGACATTACAGTACTGTTCATTTGAAACTTGCGGGGAATTCACCGGGAATATTCACATGAATTCACCACAAGAGAATTCTCCATGGGGAATTCCCCTTGGGGAATCTGATTCTTTGCCCCAGGCAAATTGGTGAATTCACGAAGAATGCCCGGGGAATCAGATTCACGGTGAATTCCCCATGGTGAATTCACCGTGGTGAATTCTCCATTGGGATTCTCTGGGGAATTCCTTATGGTGAATTCCCCATAGGAAATTCCCCATGGTGAATTCCCCACGGAGAATTATTCTTGGGAAATATGATTAACAGTAGGGAATTCATATGATTCATCCTGGAGAATCTGGGAATGCAACAGCAAAATGCTGCTATCTATGTATGCAAGGAGGCGAATTGTCAACTTAAAACAGACACAGAGGGTCACAGAGGCTTGTGCAAATTCCCCACCGCGAATTCGCCGAATTCCTCACCGCGAATCCGCCGACTTCCTCACCGCGAATTCGCCGACTTCCCCACCACGAATTCCCTACCGCGAATTCGCCGACCTATCTCTATCGCTGGCGAATATCGATCAGTGAATTCGCGGGGAATCCATGGCGAATGTTCGCCCAATCATTTGTGTTATCGGCGAATATCATTCATCGCGAATTCGGCGAATTAAATTCGTGTGAATTCGTGGCGAATATTCACCACGTAAGTTTCAAATGAACAGTACTGTACTTTTATTAATTTTCCTCTGTGACTGTTGTAAAATGTTCATTTGCAAATCAAGGAAATGCATCAAACATCGTTATTGAATTTGCTCAGTTTCTACGATATCACTTTTACGCCTTCTTTGTGGAATATCTAGGATCCATCCACCATTCAGAAACCATGAACACCGTACTGTTTAAAAAAATACAGACTAAATAACGAAACAAAAATAATTGTTTGAAAATGTGAGTTTTTTCATATTCGCGACCAAAAAAATCACCGAAAATGCATGAAAAATGTGTTTTATCGTTAATTTCGAAATATCTACAAGACATTCACATTTTAGATGGGCACCACTGGATTCCTCATACCCAAAACCATGGATATAGACATCAAAATCGTGACCTTAGCTATGTTAGATCCAAAGTTATGGTCAAATATGTGATTTCGATGGCGGCCATTTTGAATGTGTGATAAAACGAGGTTGAGGGGCGGGAAAAATTGAACCCCAATATTTTGGGCTTATTTGACCCCCAAGGAAGCCATATAAACAATAAAATCAATTTTGGCAACAGAAATGGCCAAAATGACATACCGCACCAGACTATCTAAAACAAATACAATATTTATAATGGCCGCATACCCATAACATAGGTATTCAAATGAAGCAGAAAGAGCTAAGACATCATGAATGACTGCAATTTTGTCTCGATAGTTTATAAAAAAATATTTCAGCGGTTTTTAAGGTTAGCCTATTATATATCATGCCCATAATATATCGTAGTGGATCATTCGTAGCTGGATCATTTTCGATGTATAGCAATCGGGGACTGACAATCATTATCATTCATCATTGTAGTGTCATTGTATTTAATCAGAAAGCAAACAAATATCACGTTTTGATGTCACAATGGAAGGGCAAACGGCTATATAGTCAGCAAAATATGGCAGGACTCAAAACAATTTAAGACATAAACCCTTACGACCCTTAACCCCTACAGCGCGGGGGTCGACTTTAGTCGTCAGAATCTGACGTCTGCAGACGTCAGATTATGACGACTAAAGTCGACCCCCGCACTGTAAGTGTAAAAATATTTATAATGATCGTAGACCCATAACATAGGTATTCAAATGAATCAGAAAGAGCTAACTAAGACATCTATGATGATTTTGAATGGAATGAACCCGTTGATTTCCATGGTTTATACAAAAAGATAATTCAGCGCTTTAATACTTCAAAGGTGGATTAGAAGACTTAAAGGTGAAATTAACATTACAAATATAAGATTGGCATATGTTTTGAATCAAATTATACAAATATTTTTGACAAAATTATAAAAGTTTTAGAATATAAGTTATAAGGTACTAAATATGTGTTTAGCTTAAACATTTATTAATGACTAGATATTACTAAATATCTGTTTTGTTTCAGACCAAACCTTTGTAAATCTCGATGTT
The DNA here is from genome assembly GCA_964017125.1 of Flabesymbios commensalis. Lineage (NCBI taxonomy): Eukaryota > Metazoa > Annelida > Polychaeta > Terebellida > Flabelligeridae > Flabesymbios > Flabesymbios commensalis. The sequence continues at coordinate 50,088,319 of OZ024912.1, forward strand.
TAAACAGACATTTCGTTCTCAATAACATTGATTAGCTCGTCTAATAGAAAAGATGAAAAACAAGTAAAGCCGTGTTTAGAGCTCAAAGGGTCAAAATTCACTGACCCACGGAAAAAAACAGATATATTATCTCTTTATGTCTTGTAAGCTTCTCTGTTGGTGCAGAGTATGCTATTCTAGTTCAATATGTAGGCCCTATTTCATGTTTCTAGGACTATTGGGCGGTTAGTTACGTGTTGTCTTCATATGGCGGAGTACTATGCTTGTTACGCTTGAAATCAACCATGATAGAGTCACATTGTATGTTGATCAACTGCCCAGCAACCACGAGACATTGACCTAGCCCAAGTGGCTGAAACAGGTTTCAGGCACAGATTGACCCCATATAAAATCGTGGGACTTTCTTTGGACGGTCATATCTAAGACTTGGCCTCGAATAATCAGATCGAAAATAGTTTTTCTAGAATTGGTAGCATTTCAGCTACGAGATCGCATGCTCAGCTTGTTTTCCACGCGGTCATTAAAATATTTATGGACATTTTTCGGACCTTTGGATCGAGATCGCTCTCAGTCACTTCGATGTTGAAAAACATAGATTTTTCGGGTGAAACAAATACAGCAATCCACGGCCTCAGAGAGGACGTCACGGCTAACATTGACCCTACGTCTACGACGCTAGCCTAATATTGAACCAGCACTCGGTCAATGTCGTTTGCTGGGTGACCGATGTCCATCTGGAGACTGGTGTTCTGGTAAGAATTACTGCCAGATACACCTGGTAAATCTGTCATGTGTATATATAATGTCATGTAACTGTATATCCACATTTCCAAAAGAAAAACAAATTGGGCTATGTCATACCATAGCCTGGTAGCAGAATCCGAAAAGTGCTCTTAAAATAAGTTTAGGGGTAACACTTTGATACCATGTGGAAACAATTGTTTGTTGTCCTTTATGGTGTCAGATTTAGGAGAAAACGTGGTTTCCGTTGCGCACGATGCTTTTGTTATATTATAAAATATATATAGGTGGTCGGGTTACGTAAGCGTCTGTCGTTGCTGTTAGTATCTAATAATCAACACATG
>OZ024912.1:50094403-50129435 GCA_964017125.1 Flabesymbios commensalis
ACCCTTTCATATCCGAGGGAACGATATATTCCCCTCCATACAATGCAATCATTTTCAATGTTATTTTGATGAAATTGACATGTCCCTGTACAAAATGCCCAAACGTAATTATGTGTAACTAGCTCATCATTATGTGTAACTAGCTTAACATGATTATGGGGGCACCATTCGATTACTAGGGGCGGGTGTTTTTGAATTGGACAGATTATTTATTTCACCTCCTATCTGCAATATTTTATTTATTTCACACACTGCCTTACTAAACATATTTATTTTACTTTCTTCGATTTTTTTTCTGGCTATGAAGTTGGTTCCCAAACTAGGCTTAGTATTGATGTGGGGAGTCGAGTGAAGCGTTGATTCACACATTAAAACATCATTTAATGGTGCCGAGCGAGCGAAACAACATTTTTGGAGGGCTATAAAATATTTATCTACAAGATGTCTTTCAGACAATTATTTATTTCATGAAAAAAATCAGTCTCAAATCTTCCTTTTAAAAATAATAGACCCCCCCCCCCCCGCCCCTGGGTATTGAATGGTGGCCCCCTTATGCAGAGAAGAGGGAGGAAATGCCGTTCATATTGGAATGAAGAACTTAGCAGTTTATTGAATGAGATGTGTCTTAAAGAGAAATTGTTTAGTAAATTTAGAGGAACTAGAAGAGAGAAAACGAAACTTCTTACTGATTTTAAGATGACTAGATCAAAGTTTTAGAACATATAAGGCAATATGAGCAGAGATATATAATGTTAAATATTAAAGAATTTTGCACTGATACATCCAATCCAAGGAATTTTGGGGATCATGTCTAAAAGCTAGGCCCTAAGAGAAAAAGTCATATACCAATGGAAGTAAAGATTAATAATGTTCAATACACTGATAATGAAAATGTGTTAAAGAAGTGGCTGTCAGATTTTTCTCAATTATATAATAAATAATGATGTCAGTGCATTTGTTGATGATAATTTTTATCAAACTATGCTTCGAAATAAAGAATTATTAGAAAATAATATTGCTGATCCACTGTATAATTATAATAAAAATCTAAATGCAAGTATAACAACTCAGGAGGTTGAAAAAGCTATTATGAGCAGCAAAAATGGTAAGTCTGCAGGTCCTGATAAATTGTCTTATGAAGTTTTGAAGAATGATACTATAATTGCAGCCTTGCATAAGTTATATCTTTTATGTTTTTTCCACGGGAAAGGTACCAGGGGAGTGGCTGAGAGCTACCATCTCACAAATACCAAAATCCGCTCAACTTGATAAATGTGAACCTTTGAATTACAGAGGAATTAGTTTACTTTGCACAATTGCAAAAAATTATTCATCTATTCTAAATAGCAGAGTAATGACATATTTGGAGAATAATAATTTATTAGTTGAAGAACAGAATGGGTTCAGAAGAAACTGAGCCTGTATAGACCATGTTTTTTCTCTTGCTTCAAATCTGCAAACAAACGCATGTAAAAGATCTGGGACTTTCACTACATTTATTGACTTTAAGAAAGCTTTCAACTTGAGAGACCGTGAAGCACTTTTACAGAATGGTATAGATGGCAAAATGTATTGGTCTGTTAAATCAATGTACTCTGACACTATTAGTAATTTAAAAGTAAATAAGTTGTACACTGACTGGTTTTTCATTAAAAGTGGAGTGAGACAGGGGGATACACTCTCCCCCACACTTTTCTCTCTTTAGCTAAATAAATAAAGGCTGCTGGTTATGGTATTACTGTGGGTAATGATAAAGCTCCGATACTAGTGTATGCAGATGATATAGCACTGCTATCAGAGTCTGAAGATGATATGCAGAATATGTTAGATATTGTATATGAATGGTGTAGGAAATGGCGCCTGCAAGTGAATTGTAGTAAAACTAAGGTCATGCATTTTAGGAAGAAAAACTTGTGTAGGTCACAATATGTATGTTATCTTGGTGAAACACCTTTAAGTTATGAACATCATTATAAGTATATTGGAGTTATATTTGAAGAACATTTAGATTTAAATACCTGTGTTAAGACTTTAGGTTTTTGGCTCCGTTATCAGTAAATTTAAATCAATTAAAAATATGGGATCCAGTACCTTTAGCTCTCTGTATAATGCAGGGGTTATACCTGTGACTGATTATCGCGCTTGAGTATGGGGCCAAAAACTATACCAAAAAACGGAAGCTGTTCAAAAACGTGCTCTATGTGAAACCGTCTAATTTTAATAGATAATAGCAGACTGGCAAAGAAAATATTTCTGTGCAATTATTGAAATCTCAAGGTAAATGATTGGCTCACACAGGTCTGCTGTATATTTGAATCTATGGGGGAGCTAGATATTTATAATAATGTTCAAGTGTGTGATATTAGTTACGCTAGGAATATTTTGTTTAATAATTATGCAGAAACCTGGCATGCAAGTGTAATGAGTAAACCAAAACTACGTATTTACAGAAAATTTCAAACTAATTACGGGCTTGAGAATTACATAGCTTGTAATCTTTCACGTCAGGAAAGATATTATTTAGCCCAATTTAGGTGTGGTATTCTTCTTCTAAGAGTTGAGACAGGTCGTTTCAGAAATGAGTCACTCAGCGAGAGAAAATGTACGTTTTGTGACCAAGAGTCTGTAGAAGATGAGTTTCATTTTATTTTACATTGCCCGAAATACAATATGGAGAGACATAATTTATTAGAGGTGTATTTGTCCAATTTAGTAGGTGAAGTGTAGCAAAGCTGAATGCTCTTATGCAGCAGGCTGTCCGTCCACTGGCTAAATATATACATAAAGCATTTCAAAAACGCAGAGAAGCACTGTATGTTTTATAGTTCTCATGCTCAATAGATTATATTGATTACGAATTTTCATGTTTATAATATTTATAATAGCAATGTAATATTGTATATATATACTATATATATGTCTATATGAAATATTATATCAATACGCGGGTAATTGTATTTTTTTCTTCAGGTTGGCCAAATTGGGAATGGTTGCAGTGCTACTGCGTCTCAGTGTGTTGCCAAACCTGTTTTTTTTTGACAAGTACACAAAATTAAAATTATATTTTAAAGTGACTTATAAGCCCAATGGGTTGGGTGTTAAAATTGTTTAATTTATGTTTGATGTAGCAAAATCATTGTAACACAGGTCACTATAATAAAAAAAGATCGTTATCGTTATCGTTATATCATGCTCATACATGCTTAACCGTGATCATCGATAAATTGTGTGTAGGCCAACACACAGTAGAAGTATAACAAAGGCAGTGATTGTCACCGCATAGATACATCCCAATTTCACGTGGGCTAAGAGACCGATTCCCACCGATTTTGAAATTCCCAACAGGCGTCACGGACAGTTACGGACAGTTTACGTAATCACAATGTTAAGCATGTTAAAGGTCGCCATCTCGATAACGCATACTTTTAAAATGCAATCTGGAATATAATTATCCTATTTTTTGTGATTATTAGTAAAGATTTAATTGCAACTGAAATATAAAGACAATGTTACCCCTATCGAATCTAATTGATACAAAATTAATGGTCCCGCATTCTACGATTCAGAGAAGAATGATAGTTGCTACTTAATATAATGTTAAGCCTATAATAAATAACATCGACGTGTACCTGTATACTATGCAATAAATAAAAAATATGTAAATTTTGTAAATGTAACGGAATGTTTATGAGTGTGATACATTAGCAATATTTTTTATTATTCCGAGGGCACCCGCATTTGCAGCTCTGTATTTCAGCGTTCCTTTTAACCCTTAAAGCGCGAAATAAATAATAAATGCAATTTAAATTTCTATCCACTTGAAGTCGCGTCTTGCTGCCACGACACTCAACTTCAAGTGGGTAAAAAATACTCATATTTGTTCAATTTGAGACCAAAAAATTGTAAATCTGGATTCCTGAAGACCCATTTCATTTTGAATATCAGTGACTTTTTTGACCTATAAAACAGAAGGAAAACGACTATAGTCGCGCTTAGCTGTTTTTGTAAGGGTTAACCCTTTGCCTGCTAATCACGTCAATAGTCGCTTTTAGTCCATTTTATTAGTAGATTATTATTGTAAAATAAATGACTGTTTAAACAACAAAATCTGTAAATGCTTGGTCTTAAATTAAACAAAGTTAGTATTGTGGGGAGCCTCTGTGACCGAGAGGTAGCGTGCTCGGCCTCAGACCGCCAGGGCTCGAATTTCGAATCCTGTGTCTGGAGGACAGTGTCATCTCAATCATCTCACCATCCTTAGGAGGTTCTCCTGGCCCAGTTTAGCCTATATGTGTACAAAGGTGGCCTAAAGCCCGATTCATTTCATTTCATTTAAATTAAACAAATATAAGTAATTTTCAACCACTTGAGGTTGTGGATCGCGGTAGCGAGACACAACTTCAAGTGGTTGAAAATATAAAGAAATTGACTTAGCAGGATAGAAGTTAACGCATTTTTTTTAGCTATATTCCACGCTTTTGACAATGGCCTGCAAATGACATACTAGTATCATGAGAATGACAAAAATATTAACACTACCAAATGTCTGTGAAGCATCATTAGCAAGATGAAATGTAAATTATTTGTATCACATACATATGTGAATGATGACATTTCATCATAGACATGATAGAGGGCGGGGATTAGCTGACTGATTAAGCGACATCGATATTCTGTTGTCACCGACCCGTGTGTAATTGCATACTGCTGTCATAATATGTCTGACATTATTCAGTGATTGATTTAACCCTCATCCTGCTAAGTTCATTTATTTAAATTTTAAACCAGCTTTGTTTCGCTACCGCGACCCTTTTATTTTATCATAATATTATGGTGTTATCAGCATGTCATGTCATATCATCATATCACACTGCAATCACAAAATACAATATCACAGCAAATAATTATTTAGGCTTGGATAACAAATTGGCTTAGTCATTAGACCGAGGTCTGTCGTTCGATATTTATCTCCCGACAGAGAGTTGACAATATCAATCGAGTGACTTTCTTAGTATCACAAATTGATAGCCACACTTGCTTTATTATACTTAAAAATGTATATCTTGACTAACCCGCTTGTTTTCTGTTTGGAATATTGACGTTAATGACATAAAAATGCAAAATTATTTATGCCACTTTTGAATATGTCATCTGCTGCTGCGATAATATATGTTAAGGTGTTTGGGATATAATGGTGAATACGGCACCGTGAAATCAATAACCGGTGTGCAAGTGATCATCATACAATTTGAATTATCAGCAAATCATGAATGAATGTTCTGTGTCATATTATTATTGATCTACCAATACGGGTGTACTTAAATGGCTCATGATCGCACTGTGTGACAGTCTCAAATTGTTTTAATATCATTTTTAATAAAACTTTAAAATGTTAAAAGTTTAGTCTAATTTTGTTAACATATCCAGTATTATATCAGTAGTTGGAAAATGTTTTTCAACAACAGAATACTTTGGAAAGTATTTATTGGCATCTGTCACGTTAGTTACCGTTAGCCATCATTTATCTGTATGACCTTGGGATCTCAGGGTCAAGGTCACGGTGGGAATGACCTTGGGTGAGTGGGCACCAGGCACCTGTATTTTATTTTTGATAGAGCCACGGCTTTTTAGTTTTTTTCTTGAACACACTCGATTTTTTACCTTTTTTTCTGTATGACCTTGAGATCTCAGGGTCAAGGTCACGGTGGAATGACCTTGGATGGGTGGGCGTCAGGCACCTGTATTATAATTTTGATGATCTACGACTTTTAGTTTTAATTTCTGGCTACCCTCGATTTTTGACCTCTTTTTTCTGTTTGACCTTGATATCTCAGGGTAAAGGTCACAGAAGGAATGACCTTGGATGGATGGGTGCCAGGCACGTGTACCTTAATCTTGATGATCCACTAGTTTTAGTTTTAATTTCTGGCTACCTTTGATTTTTGACCTCATTTTTTTGTATGACCTTCAGATGTCAGGGTCAATGTCACATTGAAAAATGCCTTGGACGTGTTAGCGCCAGCCACCTGTTCCTTAATTTTGTTGATCCGCGACTTTTAGTTAATTGTTTTTGAATAAGGAGACGGGAATAAGGAATAAGCATTATAATTAGTAACTTACTTCACGGACCCGAGACAAACATGTTCGTACGTCAGCTTAGCATTCCATAATCTCCTACGAGGCCAAAATAAACATTGGCATATATATCTACACCATTAACTTTTTTATGTTTTATCATTTTATAAAAAAAAACCTGCAAATTGTTATAGTAAACCGCACACGTTGACGATTTAATCTATAATAGGCATTGTTACACGTAAATTAAGTCAATAAACAACATTTATTGTTTTTGGTACCTTGAATTATTATTCTGAATTTTACAAATATGCGCGAAGCGATTGATCACTCCCTGGACACACTTCATTGTTGCGACGTTGTATCAACGTCATTGACGTTGATTAATCTTCGCAACAACGTCGTGTGCGGAGTGGGTACGTGCTGATGGGTGACAACTGAAAAGGATTTGAGTAATTCAGCATTGTAAAAGTATTGCCAGCTTAAAACGGACGAGATAATTATTTCCATGAGTAATTCAGCACTTAGTATACTATTATTATCTGTTTCAGATTTGGACGTCGGCCTGTTTTTTTCCTCTCCATCGTGGCTCAGGTGATCCTGGGCTGTGGGGCGGCGGCCTCGCCCACTCTCTGGTTCTTCTATGTCATCTACTTCTTCCAGGGTGCGGTTCAGGTGTCCGTCTACCTCACATCCTTTGTTCTTGGTGAGTCTTCCGAATGCAATCTCAGTAAACACCAGACAATCAGCCAATGCTGGCTTGATGTCGGGCCAGCGTCGTAGACGCTGGGCCGGCATCTAGCCAGCATTGGATAAGCGTCCTGTGTTTGTTTGGATATAAAATCAATCTTCACAGATTATCGCCTTGATGCTCTTAGTCGGGTTCACTATGTCAATAACTATAGTTTCGTTGATATTTCGTGAGGATATTTCAAACTATACATTTTGTGAAGCTTTGATACCTACTGAATCTAAAAACCAATGTTTCCATTTTTATGAAGAGCCTATGGCACCCACCTTAGATTTTTAAAATGACCACCACGAAAATCTAATTTTAGCAATAACTCTATACCCGCCGTCAGATTTACTTGTATCGCATGTTTTTCGCCGATTTCTCAGTCAATTCTCAACCGATTTTGATGCAATTTGCAAGGGGTATTTTCGTATCACGCGGCGACTGCCGTGAAATTTTCATTGGAAAATATTGTATAGCTAACAAGTTAGACCATCTGGCATGCAATGAAATTCAGGGCTAAAAACAAACTTTAACTAGTTTAATAGGTTTATAGAGGGACGTCGTAATTTCAAATTTACTACTTGTCAAATGGTCTAACTTTCGAACTCGGTAGTCGCCGCGTGACTCGAAAATAGTTCTTGCAAAATTCCATCAAAATCAGTTGAGAATTAACTGAGAAATCGCCGAAAAACATGCGATACAAGTTAATCTGAAGGCGGGTATAGTTCTAATTGACATAAAATCACAATTTTGATGTCTACACCTATGTTGTCATGGTCAAAAAATCGAGTGAAACCGCTTATGCAAATTTTGTGTCATTCCTTTATAATAAAATAACCGCCGGTGAAAATCATTGTATGACAAAGTCGTAGTGTCCATATTGAAAACTAAATTATTTTTGCTGACATCATATAAAAATAAAACAGATGTCGCCTTGATGTTCTTATATTTGCTTTTGTTCCAATATGTTTTAAAAGGTCTCCTCGATTTGTTTACCCAGAAAACATAGTTGTAGACACTAGAATATTATTGTAATTCTATGCACATTAGAACTCGATATATTGGCCAGGTAAAATTTCCAACTAAGAATACCAACATGCTTATTCTGGACAATAACTGCATAATATACAAGATCGGAGATATGGAGCTATTTTATATAACCGTACCTATCCTCGTGACTATATATTGTTTATTTTTATACAATGGTAGTACATATTTATGTGGTTTTCAACATGGATATATGGTCAGCAAATTGTTATGGGGTTTTGTCACAAAATGATTTTTACCGGCGGTCATCTTGGATTTTCTCGAATTCGAATTATAGCAATGACCTGATGTTTTTCATTCAATTCATTGACCCTGAAAACATAGGTGTAGACACCAACATTCTATGTTAACTAAAACTGGATATATTGTCAAAATTAGATTTTTATGGCGGCCATTTTGAAACAAAATTGTAACACTCATGGAGAGAAGTGGAGGTGCACTTGACAAATTCTGACCTATGGACAATTGCACAAATCCAACTGGACAATGAATACATTTTTCGCTGTTTTAAACATTAATATGCTCAATTAGACACGTTTCAAGACATTTGACCTATTTAAAAGTACTTTAGTTGGATTCCTTGACCTAAAAAATGGTAAATTCAACTTAAAAATAAAGATTCTAAGTGCATTAGAAGTAAAAATATAGCAAAAATAGTGATTCAATGGCGGCCATTTTGAAAACCCAAAATGGCTGCCATAGGGTGTTCAAAAAAAATGGAAACATTGGTTTTTGGATTCTGTAGATATCAAAGCTTCCAAAAATGTATAGTTTACAATATCCCACAAAATATCAACGGAAATACACAGTGAACCTGGCTATCTGTCAAGTGCAGAGTTGTTTAAATCAAGAAGAACTAAAATCTCACGAAAATTTATAATAATAAACATCTATAACATTGTCGAGCTCGATGACCCTTTTAAGCCCACATTTTAATGATATGGCGTGCCCTTTATTATCAATTCTGCTATTCCAATTTTTTTCTAATGCTACTGTACCGTAGTTAAAATACATTTTTTGGAAATAAAGATAAATTTGATATTCCTCTATCTTAGATCTTGTGTTCTAACTGAAATTATATTTGACACATGTTGCAGTCGAAGTCAACAGTGAAGTAGACCTTTATTTGTTTAATATAAAAAATAACAAATCCTCAGTTCTGTGTACTTTTTACGTGCTCGTCATAAATGATTACCGCCCGCCAAAAATTAGATATAAGGTCTAAACGTAATACATGATGTTGATATACAGATATACATGTAGGACTGTGATCAACATATATACACCTGTACATAATAAATAACTATCCTATATCATGTATATCAAGTTATTAATTCATTTCACAGCAACTGTTGTTGTAGCTCCAAAAAAAACAACAACAACCGTCTTTGTGACAAGCATGAACAGGATAACATTTAGGTCACTCTAGGACATAAAGTATGTAGCATGGTGCTCCCTATTTGGTACTGTGCGATGATAGACGTGAACTGTACACTGTGATTTTTTGCTGGTAAATGAACAACGAGTATTAGCTCTCTGCATTGACCCTATAACCTAGATAATTTGTATTACTGAAAGTGTAGGTCTATCACATAATTGAGTATCGAGCTATATTGGAATATAATAAAATTACCACGGAGTAAGTTGCATTAACTACGTTAACAGATACAAGATAAAAGAGTCTATCCTCTCGTGATCGCTCTGACTTTTTTATCTTGTTTATTAGATTTGCTGATTAGCAATTAATCATCTGTGGTATTCTTTTATTGTTACACCTACATATAGCATGTGATTGAAGCGATGCAGTGGAATGTCTGAAATCGAATACTGGACGCACAACGTTGTTGCGACGTTTAATCGACGTCACAGACGCTGATAAACGTCGCAACGTGTACATTGTGTGCCCAGTGGGATAAAGTACAATCTATTGTTTTCTACTCATAGTTAATAGATTGCACAATTTAACAATATGACGAAGGTACACTCACGACCACAGAATGACTTGATTCCCCCTCTAAAATAGTGTTTTTTTAATAGCGAATCATTAATCTCCTTGATTAAATATTATTGCCTTAATTATTATAACTCATTCAGATGGTAGTAACGTGTATGTACTAAGAGTGCCGAATGAGTTGAAGCGCTATTTTTCACAAAAATTATTACTACTTCAAGGCAGAACGCGAACTACTGACATTGACATAATTATGTGGCACATCTGCATGTGAACAGTCGCATTTCGCATTGTGCTGAAACGCAGAAATAACAAAAACAACACAAAATGCCAAAATATCCCATTTGTGTGTTATTGAATGTAAAGATCAGTGATATTATTGTTAATATCAAGAATGCAGATTTACATACTATGTCTTTATTTACTTTTGTGATATGTAGAAAAACATTTTTTGCAAAACAAATCTCTGAGGTTTATGCAAACTACACTACAATGATAAAAATGAAATAAGGGTGTCTAAATCTTTTTTTAAAGATATATTTCAACTTCTTTTAAGATAATAACTTGTATTTTAACATTTTTATAAAGCTGCAAACTTTAGGACCAGCGTCATCTCATGTTCTGATAAATGTGGTACTAGCAGATGGGTCGTTTGTCCTTAAAGCGCTGAAATATTTATGTCTAAGCCATGGAAGCCAATGGGTTATTTTCAATTTAAAATCATCATAAATGTCTTAGCTAGCTCTTCCTGATTCATTTTAATACCTATGTTATGGGTTTACGGCTTTTGGAAATATTTTAATTATTTCAGTACGGGGATCGTTTTATACAACATAATCAGTCGTCAAATTCAGTCAGATTCAGTCATATTTGACAGGTTGCCATCCCTTGGATGATTAATTTTAGGACTATTCAATCATATAAGTATATTAAACAATTTTAAAAATGAAATGATTTCTAACGGCATAGGGATAATCTTCAAAATTCATAAAACGATGAGACAAACAAATTTGTATTTATTAGTTCGAAGTTTTAGATGACGTGGTGGTATTCTAAGCAAAATAACATTAACATTAGAATAATAGTAATCAATCAATGGTCACAATGCCATGATTAACATCTGTTTCATTAAAGAATAGCAGGCTTCGAGGCAGATGTAAATGCGTACAACAAAGCAAATTGACAAATGACAATAACTACACTACACAATAGTACACTTTGAATTTTATTGATTTGAATAATCTATCGGATGTCGGTCTAAGCAAAATAATATCAACACTGAGTTGTTGAACCATTTGTGTCCTATTAAATCAATAATTATCAGTCAATGTTCACATTAACATGACTAACACCAGCTTCAATAAATGATAGCTGGCTTTGACCATGTTGACGCAGATGTGAATGCGTGTAACAAAACATATTGACAACTGTTTTATGAGGTCGCCAGTACACCAGTCGTCATTAAAAGATTGACCTAGACGATTAAACGAAAATTCACACCGCCTAGCGAGCTAGGACCAAACCACAAACGACAATTGGGCCATTATGAGTTTTGCACAACGAAACCAACCCACACATAAAAATGCGAAAAGCTGTATAAGCTGTTCAAATTGTGCTAAAAAGTAGCCGTGTAATATCAATTATTCAACGTACATGTATGTTCATAAAATTATTTGTACGTAACAAGTGATGCGATACATGTTTTCTGATGAATCGTTTTGCTATTTGTGGGTTGGTTCTCTTTACCGAAATAAACAATGCAAAAATTGTTAGTTATTTGAAAAGTATTTTATTTTACAAAAAGTACCATCAACTATAATTTGAGTGATCCTCGTCTTTTTTATTACTACATTGTTTTATTTTAAACATGATATATTCCATTACAATACTTAGTTTTAGATACATAACTATCATTTGCCACCTTATGTGGGCTGGTTCCCTTGTGTAAAACGTTTTTTTTGCTCTCGATTCCAGTAATTTAGATTCAGATGTTAATCTTATGTGTCAACAGCAATTCTATTTCTAATGTTTATGTAAACTTTGTTGCAATGTGTGTTTTGACAGTAAGATAATACATAATAGTTCGCGATCTTCTAAAGAAGGATGAGGTATTCTGTATAACCTACATTTTAGCATTAACTATGTTGTGTTCTATTGCATTCTTCTGACAGAGAAATATGGAAGATAGAGTGTTTAATATTTAAGCATGAGTATATTAGTGATTTTAATAAACGTTATTCCAACAGCGACATCGCCGACGTATAGTTATATAACATGCAAATGCTATGAATGATATCATAATAAAATATCTTCAATAACTTACATGACATGCAGATTTATATATAGGGTATAGTATGAACGAAGGCGAATAAGGTGCATTTTATTGTTGTAAAGGATAAGCGACCTGTCAAATAGTATACATTATTTCTTCGCCATGTTACTACACTGTAAACAGACGACATTGAGGCTTTGTTAGCTCAACGTCTGGATACCGCCAGGACGGAGGCCCGCATTACAGGTCCTATGTCACAATGTGTGGATGAATGATTGGGGGTTTAGGCCACCTTTGTACATATAGGCGAAACAAGACCGATCGCGCTACGCTTCGGTCACGGAGGCTCACCTTAATATTGAATCGAGGAAGAAACTTAAATTGTTTATTTGAAACCTAAATGCCAGAGCGGGGTTCAAGCCCGCGATCGCCGACTTTCCAGAAATAGCCTACTAGCCCAAAATGGAGCAGAAGTTGGGCTGAAATCTTGGAACTGCTCCGTCAGCATTTTTCACACAGAAGATGAGTCAAATGCGGAAAATTCCGCCATATAATACGTTCACTTTAGATCTATGCTAAAAAAATACCCCACTTCCAACGTTTTCATCATAATACAGGGACAGATGTATAATTTTATCATCCGAAAATGAGAATCTGATTGAGGAATGGACATTAATGTCTGAATTCGACGCGGGCTCAATATAGAAATGTGGGTTGGTTACATTGTCCGAAATTGGAATACGCGATTCATCATTTTTAACAACAGAACAACGACCATTAGAATGCCTGCACCACATACGCTATCATCAGCACTATCGTAAAAAAGGAAGAGTACATGTTCAAACCAATATTCTAATAATTCCATGCAAACAACGCTCATTATATTTCCCGCATCAACACAGCTCACCAAGCTTTAATTACATTTTACAGAAAATGACTCCCTTGTGGGTTGGTTCTCTTGTGCTTAATAACATCCAACTGACAATATCTAAACTGATCTGCAAAGTAAAAATGTTGTTAATACTAATTACGCACTCGACAAAGGGTCAGCTACAGTATTTTGAATTCCGGCTTACGCGACAGGACATTGATACGTGGCGTTTCCAAGTACATGATATCGAATCTAATGTTATTGGGCCCAGCATTTAGTCAGGCTCAATATCGCTATGGGTTAGTTTCAGTAGATTGTTATCAATAAGCATTAATCCTATCACCTCTGACCACGGCTATGGTCGTTTTAATTTCGTTTTATTCTACGATTAAGCACCTGTTACTGGGATATAAATGTGTGTTTAATTATCAACATTTGAGTAATTTTCACCCACTTAAAGTTGTGTATCGCGGCAGCGTTACGCAACTTTAAGTGGGTGAAAAATTAAATTAGAAAAACGTAACCAGTAGATGGTTGAGATATCTAGTTATTCCTTGTCGTACTTATGGCGGACTTGACATGAATCTATATATAATCTTCAACGGTCTTGTTGAGGCTATGCGGTGTGTGTAGATGCACGTGTACAATAGTAAAGCTGAAAAAACGTACGCATTAAAATGTTGTGCATAATGATAAGCAGTGAAACTTTGACTGTTAAGCACAGTTGTAACAGATGCCGATCCAGAGATTAGGGAGGTCCGCATTGATTCTGGCTTAGCCAATATTATAGTGCCCTGCCGCACTTAACTCTTACGACGCTAAGAATATGGTTAACATGTAATTAAATAATGTAAGTGAGAAAAAAATCCACGCAAAAAAACAGCTACAGCATGCCCTATATAATATACGCATTGATTGACTCACATTTTATTACAAAATTAATATAAACCGTATAATTATCATTACATAATTATTTTTCATAGTTATAATGTCGATGACTAAGCAATGACAATAATAGATACATAAAATATCTAATATTTTGGTCAATATAAACTTATTTTTTTTGTGAAACAGAATCAGATTGGCTATATGTACTATTGCACTATATATACAATCGCAAAATAATTATGCACCGCCCTCTGGTGAATGATATAGGTGTGATTTAATAATATTATGTGCCAACAGCCGTTTGCGCCTGACACCCATCGCCGCAAACGATGGTCGTTGTATGCAAATGCTGGCGTGGACAACAACCACTGACGTACCGTATTCACGTCAGTGGTTCAAGATTAGCCCGAATACGGGCCATTCTCTTGCATATGCAACACCAAACTGTCTTGAATATGACCCCCTTTTCGCAGTGGTAGGAACCATTCAAAAATTGATTTTTCAACGTTTTTAATCATTTTCGGGTGTGTAAAATTGTATTCCGATGTGTGCCAAACTGGAGTGGTCGGCTGAGTAGGTCAATTTCGCAATTCAATATAACACCTCAAATCATCTAGCGCTAAATATACACCTGTCCGTGGGTCAGATGTGGTTACAGTTCCCCCCCCCCCCCTGGACAGTCGTTTTGGCTCTTTGAGACCTCCCCCAATATCATAAGTTGATGCCATTGAAAAGATGTTAAGATGTACTACATGTTTGAGGCCATTCATGGCCGCTATTATTATTATTATTATTATTATGCGGAATCACACATTGGACAATAGCTTGTACTACCTTTACCTTGCCGTTTGTCTAACAGAGTCGCGATTTGATGTCTTAATACCCATATCCAATGGTGCCCATAAAAACGTGTATATGTCTTGTACATTTTTTCTTTTATCAACACTATAGTACATTTATTATATGACATGGTCTCACAAAAATTGTACCAGGCACGATCTCAACTGAATAATGTTACTAAAAGTGTCATATATAGAATTTCAAAAAGCTGAAGGGATCCGAGTGGTGGGAGTATTGAAATTGATGATGGCATTTTCTCATTGCCAGATACAATTCTGACTTTTAGATATTGACATATCTTCAATAAATTGAATGTGATATCACTTGTTGAAAGACCAACTCATCATTTTTAAAATTTTTATTATTTTTTTTTCATATATTATATTTAAATCATCAGCGACATCACACAATAATAAAATATTCCACAAGAACCAATTTCAGAGTCTTAGTGTCACATAATATCAGAGACTGAGCGTCATATAATTAGTTGTACAAAGATATATGTCTATAGATGATCATGTTAATGAAACGTAAAGGTATTAGAATGCACAGGATGTCGCATTTGACAATGAATTATATAAAATAACAAGAAAGAATGGAAAGTAGGAGACGTGGTAGAATACGTAGATATTTCAAACACAGCAGAGGAATGCAAGACAAACAGTGTAGCATAAAATAACTGTAAGAAACACATACGAGAGAAAGTAAATCTGAAGTTAAGCGAATTACCTGACACACAAAGTAAAAAGAAAATTTTATATAAATATATACGCCGGGTATTACATCGCAAAAATTATGAAGAGTTGATCGGGAACTCATCAGCAGAAAACTGTAGAATACAATGATGAGAAAGAAAAAAATGTCGAACATTCTGGTGCAATTTGTGTGAGGTTCGGCGACTATTTACAGCAAAATTTCTGTACGTCTAAGTGAAAAATAATAAGTCAATATCATATTTATAAATGTATACGTTTTACATACATATATACAATCACAGGGACATGAGACCCTCTGTGGAAGTGAAAAATCCCTCGATCATCAAAGAACTCGTTTGATGCTAGAGGGCTGTTTCACTTCAACAGGGGATCTCAGGTCCCTGTGTAAACAATGTCCTCAATCACCTGGTAGACGTATGGTAGTGTTGTATTTAATTAAATCTGCCATACGGTATACTGACTGCGGAAACCATGGAAGCAAAGTGACAATATACCCACACGGAATATACTTCATCGCTGGACACCCAACAAGGGAAACTCGGTACAGTCAGGAATATATTAATTTTCTCACTTTAATATACAACATACCTATTCATTGTCAACTGAATTATGCTATAAATATAATTGAATGGATTTCTTGCTACTGAAAAAAATATTTTTATAATATTTTCATGCCAAGTATACTATAGTCTTTTAGAGGAGAATTTGCATAAAACGCCCAAGATATGACACCATTTACATTATAATTACACAGGCTAGGTGCCATACAAACTATACCAGCTAAAATCAGCAAGCCACACTAATTTGTTTGCGGGGTACTGGGATGATTGCTAGTAGTAGTACTTTTCTCCCCAATCCGGGAAGGGTCATTAGGGATCTGTTCCGTCTGTTGAATGCTGTGTACGGCATTGTACGGAAGCACTAGTCTACAGCAATCATTCTGACAACTAAAGTCGATACCCGCACTGTAAGAGTCAAACTATTTATAATGGTCGTAGACCCATAACATAGGTATTCAAATGAATCAGAAAAAGCTAACTAAGACATTTATGATGATTTCAAATTGAAAAAAACCTTTGGTCACCAATTTTTTTATTAAAAAAATACAGCGCTTTAAGGATTAAAGCTAGTTTCAAATCTAATGACAGTGCAATTAACCCTTACAGCGCTGGCATATGTTTGTATCAACCATGGACAAAAAAGGGTTGTTTCCAAATCGAAATCATCATAAGGTCTTAGGTTGCTCTTTCCGGTTAATTTGAATACTATGTTATGGATCTACGGCCGTACTAATGTTTTTTTAATTATTTTTTTTGTGCAGAGACCGTCTTCAGATGTCAGAATCTGACGTCTACACACGTCAGATTCTAACGTATAAAGCCTGTCCCGGCGCTGAAAAGGTTAATTTAGAATTATTCAATTATTTGAAGGAGACAGCCAGTAATGCTAATCTAATACATAAATTGATGATATTTCTGTGTAAAACAAATCTCGTCATTTGAAGCCGGAATTGAGAATGAAAAATAGAAATAAACAATTCAGAAGAACGCGGAATAAACACGAAAATGTAATAAACTATTGATAAAAATGTGTGTTTTTTACACAGGCACAGAGCTGGTGGGTCCAAAATATCGAAAGAACACAGGCATGAGTATTCAGTTTTTCTATTCCATTGGACAGATTGTTCTGACGGGCATAGCTTTCTGGCTCAGGAAGTGGCGCTTTATACTTGTAGCTATTAGTCTTACACCAATGATATTTTTCTCGTACTACTGGTGAGTATGAAAAGTACAAATTTTGTGAATTGTTTAACCCTTTAACCGCCAAATTATTCAATTTGAATTTTCACCCACTTGAAGTTGTTATTCTAGCAGTCAGGGTTTCCCGTAGGCCCTTTTAGGGGGAGGAGAAGTGTCCCCCCCCACCCTAAAACTGCCCCCCCCTACTCCGCTCGCACAGCAACACCTCCCCCCAATCACTCTTAACCCTTTAACCGCCGGTGCCGCCTATATTCGGGTTTTCATTTTTGTACTAGCACATCAAGTACCACATTTTAAATATGGTAAAAATAAAATGTGACATTAACCAGCAAGATTTGAAAAGAGTTGACCTCCATTGTGTCAAATCTTAAAAGTGGGTGAAAATCCCAATTAAATAATTTGGCGGTTAAAGGGTTAACCCTCCCCCCCCCTACTCCTCCAGGAAAACCCTGGCAGTATCACATTTGACTTAGACACAATTGAGTGTATTATCAGCCAAACGAAACAAAACCTTAACTCTGCTAAGCTGATTCATTTAAATTTTTACCCACTTGAAGTTGTGTCTGGTTTTTAGTGCTGAAATCGTCTGTATGTCAGAATCTGACAGTCTACAAACGTCAGATTCTGACGAAGAATAAAAACTATTAAATTGTGTTTGGTTTCCCTGTCTTGCAAATGTTACAATATCGGTACATTACAGGCTACTACCAGAATCTGTTCGATGGCTCCTTGCAAAAGGACGAAAAGAAGAAGCCGAGAAAATCATCAAGAAAACAGCCCGTTATAATAAAATTACCTTGGATGAAAACGTTATTGATCAATTGGAACAAGAAGAGAAGAGAAATACACATAAAACGTACACATTTATAGACATACTACGCACAGCTTCGATGGCAAAGATAGCAATAAATGTATGGTTTATATGGTAAGCTAACATTGCCAAGAGTAATTTATCGTAACAAATATTGTATCTATGATTTAACTACATAGGAAGGCCACCTGGTTCAAAGTATATGGTTAGAGTATGTACAGAGACATAATTATTAGATATACAGCCAATTAATGACAACATATATAATTATATAATAATAAATAATCTACATAATTGTGAATTAACGTCATTAAATATTAAAATGGTTTTCATATAATATAGTAGTTAATAGTTATATAATTATTATAAAGACGTCTGAGCATTCTCCTATAATAATAGCGTTCGCCTCGCTTTTGCAAATGTGCTGGGCCAACGTTAATTTCAGAAAAAAATAATGTTATTAAACGGCTACCACCATGCATTTTAGCACGTAAACGGTAGACAAATTATGATTATCAATAAGCATTGGAACTTTCTTGGCCATGTTACCGTTAAATTCCAATTAGTGTGTTGATGAAGGTGCACAGAATCATTTCTGGTACCCTCAGCGGCAATAGTACTATGAATGAATTAATTAATTAATTAATCAATTGATTAATGAGTGAGTGAGTGAGTGAGTGAGTGAGTGAGTGAGTGAGTGAGTGAGTGAATGAATGAATGAATGAATGAATGAATGAATGAATGAATGAATTAATGAATGAATGAATGAATGGGGTTTTAGGCCACCTGTGGCTAAACTGGGCCAGAAGATCCTCTTGAGGATGGTGAGATGAATGAGATGACACTGCTCTCGAGACACAAGGTGCGAAATTCGAGCCCTGGGGGTCTGAGACTGAGCACTCTCTGGTACCTCTGTGTCACAGAGGCTCCCCACGGTATTAAATCTTTACGAGTGAGCAGGGAAAAACATTTTTGTTTCTTTAAAACTTGAATGCCAGAGTGGGGCTCGAACCCGCAATCTCTGATTTTCCAAGCAGGCAGTTTTAACCGGTTAACGACTGCACCAGGGCCTCCGCCCCAGTGCCGTAGAAAGACAGGCCAGTAACTGTTTTTTTCGTGCAATATGTCAAATAGACATATCCCACTAGGTACACAGCGCTGTTACGACGTTGAATCAACGTCATTGACGTTGATTCAATGTCGTAAGAACTCCGTGGGCGCAGTGGATACGTGCTCGACATTGCAGTAAATTCAGTAGGGCATAATCGATCATTTACGGCGATTTAGGCCACTACGTTTAATTTATATGATTTAGATCAGAAAAAATCCAAAATCTAATTCTACAAGGGCGGAAAAAACATTTAGGAAAAAAAAATGAACCTATGTTTGGAAAAGTTAATGAGGGCGACCAAATCAAAAAACCCTTGGACACATTTTTTAGAAAAGATAATAAGAGCGACAAAATAACAACAAACTTTTTACCTATTACAAATAAATTATGAGGGCGACGAAAAAAACAAACAAAAAAATATTGGAAAAATGTTTTTTTTATCTGCTAAAATAAACTGTTTTTTTTTCAGAAATCGGCAACAATCCAATGCGCCCTAGGCAGTAAAAAAACTTGTTTTTTGGTAATGCGCTGCCTCAATCTAATGCGCGCCCTCATCTAAAGCAGAGATATCATCGTCATAGACAAACATACTGTTTATACAAATGAAATGAATCGGGCTTTAGGCCTACTGTTTATACACCTTATTGTACTGCAGAGCAAAGCTAAAAAATGCAGTTACTGCATTTTGGCTTTGTTCGGCAGTAGACATTGTACTAAGAATGTCGTCAATATTGCTGATATGACGTCAATGTTGATGATAAATACATATGATTGATAAATAGTTATTTTCCATGTGCACAAAGGTGGTCTAAGACCTCATTCATTTCATTTCATTTTTAGAAGATTATATTTTCAGCGGCTTACACTTGAATTTTTCAAGTAAATATATGTTTGTCTTTAATTGCGGCTACATATACTGCCGCTGTCATTCTTATAACCAGTAATCATTGTTATAAACACTGATGAATCATTGAATCACTCCCATTTATATAGCCAGAGACATTTTTTGAACAATGCTTTAGGTCATAATAATGATGCTGACATTTTTTAAGCAAATATACAGAAAACCTTTTTTTACAGATTTGATTCGTATTATTGGTCGCCTTTTGTGTAGGCTACCAAGCTGAATCTATAGCTCCCCGAATATTGTTTTACTGATTAGTTTTAACATGCGTCATTCAACAACCCGACTGAAATAAATTTAGAAAATGTACACACCTCTTGCTTTTTTATTTAAATCGCTAATAGTCTATAGTGAAGCTTGCTTGAGTAATTATACGTATAAAACCTTTTTTTGCTATTTCAAGACAATCATAATCATTTGTAGATGCTATGGTATTAATTTGAAATTTGTGCATTAATTTAATAATTACTTGAATATAAATTTGAATTTCCTAGATCTTCAAAATGGCCGTCACTGAACGTCGTAACTTTTGAAGCAGATGATCGATTGATTGATCGATTTATTAATTAGTTTGTCTGCCAAAGTAATTATCAGTATTCATTGAATTTGACATGCATTGTACCTGTATTACAGGTTTGTCAATGCCTTGATTTACTACGGCCTTAGTCTTAACTCCAGTAAGCTGCACGGTGATCCCTACCTGAACTTTCTGTTCTTGGCTTGTGTGGAGATCCCCGCTGTGGCTCTGTGTATCCCACTTCTGGATAAAGTTGGTCGGCGCTACCTCATGCTCATCTTTATGCTCATTGGCGCAGTGGGATGCTTTGGTACTGCAATGTCTCTGGGTGTGTAAAATATTGCTTGACATAGTACATCTGATTTTAGTTTGATAAATCGGTCCTTGGATATGAAAGGGTGTATCTGCCACGAAGTGGCAGATACACCATTTCATATTCAAGGGGACGAAATGTTCTTGTAATGCCCTGACATACACTTTTTATATTGTAGGACACTCGTACCTGCCTGTTGTGTTTTCTACCATAGGAAAATTTGGGATAACTGCCTCATATGCAATAATATATTTATTCACAGTAGAAGTGTTTCCCACTGTGCTAAGGTATGTAGCGGAACTGTTTTATACCTCATTATACCTCAGTTGTATTCATTGCATCTCCCAGTGTCAATAACATGA
Source organism: Flabesymbios commensalis (assembly GCA_964017125.1). Taxonomy (NCBI): domain Eukaryota; kingdom Metazoa; phylum Annelida; class Polychaeta; order Terebellida; family Flabelligeridae; genus Flabesymbios; species Flabesymbios commensalis. The sequence continues at coordinate 50,115,578 of OZ024912.1, forward strand.
TGTCTTTAGCAAAAAAACGTTGGTAGGCCGATTCGTAGCCGGCCCGATGTTTTATTCACATTTAAACGACTGCATGGACCACATAAACCGCTAGCTGTGCTGTATGTGCGCTCACAATGGGTCTGGAACGGAAAAGATTATGTAGGACCTAGTTATCCAGTTAACCGGGATCATCCCATATATACTAATTCATAATATTACCAACGTTACAACGTTGCGACATATTTGCCCCCAACAGATTATTGCTTATGCCTGATACATTATACAACTGTATATCATTGCTGCGACCGCGACCGACAACTTGAATTGGGTGCAAATTATTCATATTTGTTTAATGTGAGACCATACATGGCATAGTAGCCTATTGCTCAAGCATTTTCATTTTCAATGAATGTGAATAAACATTTCAAGCCTATATATTTACCATTGTCATCTTCATCCACTACAAGCCGCGAATTGCTATCGCAATTCTCGACTTGTAGTGGATGAAGATGATTTGATGTGGTGTAAAAATTAAAGAAAATCACAATGTACTGGTTTCATGGAAATTTTCGTTCTAAAAAAGGTTGGTTGTAGGAAAATTAGGTCTGTTTTCAGGGATGTCAAATGATGCTTCAATGCATCGTGAGGGCTTAAAGGGTTAAACCTGGTGATGAGAAGGATTACAAGCGATTATACTCGTGTTTAGCGATGAAAGGGTTATATTCTTGTGTCCAACTTTTTATGTTATTTTTGCAAAAAATATCCCATAGAGCACAAAGCGTAGAATAAGGATCTAGATGATGCCCTTGTGACAGCATTGAGGAATTTTGTTTATTCAATATGGTGTCCAAAATAGCCGCCAAATTACGACAACTACAAGAAAATTGCATAACGTATTCGCTTCTTGACGATAATTGTTTTGTAATACCTCTAGATTACTGTATTTTGCCACTTGATGCAATAACATTGTTTTGATGGTTATAGGGTTTACCAGAAACACATTTATTTGCAAAACATATTTTTAGAAAGGGTGCAAATGCATGGCGAATCGGTCACCTTGGACGCCATCTTGAATTTACAGAAACTCTCAATGATGTCAGCAGGGCATCATTCAGATTCTGAATCTACGGTATTTGCTGTATCTAAATCAGTCAAAACATGTTTTTTTTTGGGGGGAGGGGGGTATTTTTGCAAGGTTCAGCTGTTGGCTACTGAAATATTAGGCTATGCCTGCCTTTTCAACGACAACGTATATAACTTTATGCTCAATGCTGTCGTGCAAAACAAAAAGGCAGTAGGCCTTATCTGGTTGCTTGACAAAGTAATCATAGGCCTATACTACATGCTGCAGACTACATGTTAAGTCTCTCACGACGTCTCATAACAGCATCTTGCGTGTATTTAGAATTTAAAAAAAATCCTAACAAATATATTTACAATTTAATTATTGTAATTTTCTTCAATTCAATTTAGAGTCCAACTCAAGTCATGTTCATTCACAACCAGTCCAGCATATTGTGAAATCAATTCGCAATTTCAAATTCGTGAATTCAGGCTTAACATTATGAACCCTTACACCGCTAATGAAGACTGTTGTTGTTTTTAATTTGTTTTATATACCAGTCCATTCACTGTTTTTGGGCATGGAATGAGTGCTTAAAGCATGAATATTTGAAAATGTTCGGTCTTCAACTAAACAAATGTCAGTCATCCACCGACTCGAGTGCCTGAAATGTAAATATATTAACTGAGCGGCATGAGGGTTAATTAATAATGATCATGCCGCACTTAAATTATCAGTTAGTACATTTCAAATCACTTATTGATTGCTTGATGACTTTTTGAATTATTTTTGATCGTCGCCTAATGGCATTATGATCACACGTAGTGTTTCCGTGAGAAAAGAAACTGACATACACAGTGCAGTGCAAAAAAAAATATTTACGATGGATAGAAAGTGCATCAGTGGTTATATACAGTGGGGCTCACGTGTAACTTAAAGGCTGGGGGGGAGATAACAGGATAGGCCTTCCTTGAAGGACTGCACCGTTGGAGTCGCACACAGACTGGGTGGCAGTGAATTCCAGTATGTGATTGTTTGAGGGAAGTACTTGTATGTGTCTGTTCATGTGCTGAGTTGTCTGTATCTGTAACTGTTTTGGTTGATGTTTGAAGTGTGGCGTGTAATTCTGAGGGGTATTTGTAAATAGGGGGGGGGGGTTGCGGGTTGCAATATACTGATGACAAATTTTGTAGAATAGTACTAGTCTATTTTGTAGACGTCGGACCGAAAAAGGAGGCCAATTCAGCCATATTCGAGTTAAGGTCCGTCTATTGTTTTGTATGCCTGTGATTTTCCAGTTGTGGAGGCTTGTTTGAGGTTTCTTTACAGCATGTTTAGTGTCTTATGTGCTTTGTTGGTTGTGTTCTGTATGTGTGTTGTCCATCTGAGTTCTTACTGTGCCAAGATATGGGTGTTGCGTAGCTAGTGTTACCGGTGTGTGTTGTCCATCTGAGGTTTGACTATGCCAAGATATGGGTGTTGCGTAGCTAGTGTTACCGGTGTGTGTTGTCTATCTGAGGTCTGACTATGCCAAAATATGGGTGTTGCGTAGCTAGTGTTACCGGTGTGTTGTCCATTGTGTTTTTGTGTATGATAGGCTGTTTCTTTCTGTGGGCATGTAAGGTGTGACATTTGTTTATATTAAAAGACATTTGCCATGTGTGAGACCAGTCAACTAATTTCTGAAGCTGTTGTTGAAGTTCTAAACAATCTAATTTTGAATTTTGAATTATTTCTCTGTATAGTACGCAGTCATCTGCAAAATGCCTAATTTTAAATTGATATTTGGTTGGTGTCATTTATGTCAAGGAGGAACATGAGAGGATCAGACATTTCCCCACGGAGAAAAACTTTTTGATTTATGAATTTTAACCATTTATTTATCCATTTATTGTTTTTTCCTTGAATTCAATAATTTTGAATTTTTGGGATTAGCTTGGTGTCTGCCACGGTGTCTAAAGCTTTTGAAAAGTCCAAAATGATTATATCTACTTGTTTTTTCCTGTCCATGCTGCGTTGAGTGCTGTTTTCTGAAGCCGTGTTGGCAATGTTTTGGGAGTCACAATGTGGAAATATGTGTGCGTGTATGATGTGTTCCATTAGTTTGCAAGTGATTGCTGGTGTATACCCGGCAAACACAAACATTTGTATAACATTTGTACAACGTCGGCACAACGTTTTCGACGTTGCTCCGACATTGTACAAATGTTATACAAGTGTTTTGTGTTTTAATGGGTACATAAATAACGGGATTATTTACTGGGTACAGGAATAACGGGATCGGCATTGCCTCGGTGTGCGCACGAATAGCTGGTATCGTGGCCCCGCTCTGCCTGAACCTGACTGAGGTCTGGAGCCCGCTTCCCATGGTGGTCTTCGGCACTGTGTCAACCATTGGTGGACTGTTCTGCATTTTACTGCCAGAAACGACGGGGAAACCTCTTACTCAAGATATTCAGGAGATGAAGAATGTATTTAATATGTGAGTGATATTATGATGATAAAACACTGTTTACCTAATGTACAGGTATAGATATGATAAAATAATATTTACCATGTAATTAAATTGTTTTTAAATATCGAGTTACGATCTTCATTAATATCATTAAAATGTGACAGAGAATATTTCTTATCTCAAAACAATACACTATCTTTTGCTGTAGTTTACTAAATATTATTGCAATAATATATAGTCAATGCTAGCACATTCATTTCTCTTAGTCTAAAGTCCTAGTAGATTAATATGCAGCAAACAAGAAACATTGACCCAATGTCGATTTAAAGTTGGCGAGACATCTATGACGTTGATCCGATATTATCCCAACAATAAATAAGCACACCGTGTTTGCTGGCCAGTATATAGTTTTTTTGTATATTTGCAGGGATAGGAAACGAATACAATCTGATGATAAATTGACAAGCGTGGAAGAGGTCGCTAAGTTAAACGATCCTACTACAGTCTGACAGTGGGCTTTGTTACCCGTTACGTTTATCATAAGACTTTAAACCTTACAGTGCGAGGATCGATGTTAGAGGTCAGAAGCTGACGAGACGTAGGATTCTGACTTCTAAAGTCGATTCTCACACTATAATACTAAACTATTTTCATTGGTTGAGATCCATAACATATGTGTTCATACGGAACGGAAAGACATTTATGATGATTTCAAATTGAAAAATATCTTTGGTGTCCATGGTTTATATAAACATATTTAACCCTTTAACCGCAAAATTATTCAATTTGAATTTTTACCCACTTGAAGTTGTGTCTCGCTGACGCGATCCACAACTTCAAGTGAGTGAAAATTATTCAGATTTGACAAAATGGAGGTCAACTCTTTTCAAATCTTGCTGGTTGATGTCACATTTTATCTTTAACATATTTAAAATGTTGTACTTAATGTGCTAATAAAATATGAAAACCCGAATATATGCGGCATCGGCGGTTAAAGGGTTAAGCGTTGTAGGCCTAAGGGTGACAACAATCGTCAATATTACCATTGCTCGGGTGCATACTTATTATAGGGGATATTTTTTTTTTTTCGTGTGATAATTAAATTTAGCAAACGTAATAAATTGGGCTGGAAAGGGTTAAATAAAATTATTTGAATATAAATTATGTATTACTGTCTTTTCTCTTATGAAGATGTATTTAAATATTTGTATTACTTACAATGTTATTAATAAACAGCGTGAAGTTTATGTTTGTTTCTTTTCGATATATAAATATGTGTAAGGCGTTACCATTTTTGATTTAAATCATAAAAAGGTTGGGCTGGAAAGGGGTAAATGAAATTACTTGGATGTATAATGGCATCCTTTAAACGGCGGGAGAGCATTAAGATATGCATTCAAATAAAAATAATCTTGTTCGACATTAGAGGAAATATGTGCGTAAACATATTAAAGTAAATGACTAAATATTTCTGACATAAACACCAAATATGGCCATACAAGCACAACGTAATCACTATGTGTTTAGGAAAGACAACAGGGGCAGTCTACCAAAATCTGATGTGAAACCTCTTAAAGAAGGTCTATAGCGTCTGGGTTATGATATATGCTTCACGAATCCACGGGAAGGGAATGAATGAAATGTTCCTGTGTACATGTTTTATGAATGGAGTGACCTCACGTTTTGTCCCTAATCTTTCTTCAGCCCACGATAATAAGGTGTGTGGGCCGATGGCCCAACCCATAAAAGCAACAATGACGACGACACAATTAAAGGAGTAATCCACTGTGAACGAACAGAGGCACATGTCTTTACCAAGAATGCACCACGCTGATCATAGGGATATTAAAGGAAACTGGGGTCGAGCTGAAACTAGAAACGTACATAGAGTGGTCTATAGCTTTATTAACCCGATTTTGACTTAAGGTCTTTGATTTTAAAGTACTCCATCTGAGTGGTAATCGCCTTTTATTTTTGTCAATAGAAACACAATGCAATGACAACTCCCTCCTCCAACTGGAGATGTATTCACGAGTTAAAGATGGAATGCAGAAACAAAATAATAATAAATATTGAAAACCTTCTAAATGTAATGCCTGATATTGAAACCACTACACAATCGTTGTCAAATATTTTAACTTGTAAGCAAGTAGATGATACAGTAATAGAGATCGCAGAACTGATAAAAAGTCTAGTTGATCATATTTGGTGAAACCTATAAAATACACGTAGAGCATAATATATCAACCCCAAACAATGTATTCTAGGCAAAAAGTAGGGTTCCCGTGCAGACTCTGAAAAATACTTCTAATTAGTGTAGCTTGAAAAAAAAACAGTAGAAAACGATTAGCTATGTTAACAAGCTGAAAAAATGTCCCGCGTGCTTCAAATTTGTGCCGCCATTACCGAAAAATGTACTGATGATCTACACCCAAGTTTTGAGGGTCATTGAAGACAGTAAAATCATTTTTCGGGGTGATCTGGTGTGTTGCAAAAAAACAGTATACTAATTGTTGCCACCATATGTCGCTCAATAGGATTATCGTTGATAACTTAACAGTTGAACATTTCTACTCCTAGGTTGTGAGGGCTAGTAAACGGAATTAACAAATAAGAATAATCTAATAAGGTTGAAAAACACTAACTGCGTTTCCAACATTTTAGAAAATAACTAATATAACTTTTAAAGTGGTATGATGATTTCTTTAGTGGTATATATATATATATATATATATATATATATATATATATATATATATTATATCACATTTGTAGTGGTATTTATAAATCACTTTTTCGCTAGCTGACATCAGTTTCACCTTTTTGGTGGCAGTGATCATTTTTAAAGCGGCTGTGATTGCTTCTTTAGTAGTCACAATCAGTTTTGTTGTGGATGAGATAACTTTAAAAAGGGCTGTGATGACTCTTCTTCAATATCACTTTTTTGGTGGTTGAGTTAACACTTAGAGTAGCTGTGCTGAGTTTGTCAGTGTTAATGTTATTTTGTAGTGGCTTAGATAACTTTTGAAGTGGCTGTGATCACTTCTTCAGTGGTCGATATCTTCTTTGTAGTGACCCAGATCATTTTGTAGGTGGCTGACATTGGTTTGTTAGTGGCCAAGATCCCCTTTGTAATGAGATAATTTTAAGGCGGATGTGATCATTTCTTCAGCTGCTAAAATCACTTACATAGTGGTTGATATAACTTTTGACATGACTGTGGTCACTTCTTAAAGTAACTGTGCTCACTTTCGTGGTGGCTGAGATAACTTTTAAAGTGGTTGTGATCACATCTTCAGTGGCATCATTGTGGTGACCTGGATCACTTTTTACTGGCTAGTATGAGTTTGGTGATGGCCAATATTACTTATATAGTGGCTGAAATAACGTTTACCTTGGCTGTGGCCACTTCCTTGGCTGCGATAACTTTCAAAGTGACTGTGATCACTTCCTCAGTCGCCAAGATCACTTTGTGGTGGTTTAAAAATTTTGGATCACTTATTCAGTTGTCATTATCATTTTCGTAATGGCTGAGATAACCATGAAAGTGCCTGTGATCACTTCTTCGGTGGCCAAGATAACTTTTATAGTAGCTGGGATAACATTTAAGGTGGCTGTAATTACCAGTCTTTTTCAGTGGCCAATATATATTTTTTGTAGTGACCAAGATCACTTTTCAGTGGCTGCTATTAGTTTGTCTGTGGCCATTATCACCTTTGTGGTGGTTGTAATAACTTTTAAACTACTAGTCGGTGGGCTATATTTCAAGAGGGACCAACATAACATAGTTCGCCTAACTCTCATGACAATTATGTTTCTTCGTCTCATTTTAAAGATAAATATATTACCTGTTATAAATATATTTCCATTGTGATTACAGCCTTGGACAACATATCATAAAAAAATGTTGGACATCCACTTTTGAATGTTGTGATTTGCTTTTTACCAATGCAAAGAGCATTGATCATCAACATTCACATCCGGGGGGCAGACCTCCCCAGTAATAATTTTTATTATGTGCCATCAGGATGCGAGGCATCATTGAGTTGATTGATACACATGGTAAGAGTACTGCGAATGATACAGCGATCATCATTATCATTCTATATTCGAGCTTGGGACTCTTCTCCGTGGTGTGTATGGATCACTTATTGTTGCCAATAATTGTTCATTTTTGTAACATCATATGAGCAAGTTCTCCACATGTGGCAAAACTTAGAGCTTATCACATAATGTAACAATGTAATATAATGTAACAATCTGGTTCCAGTCTGTCGCCAAACACACAGCTCCCGCAGGACCATGACTAAGACGCATATAAGTAGGCTACTCTCAATGAACATATCGGTCCATATGAATATGACAAACAAAGGCACCATCTTGCAGTTTTTTCATCAGCACATGATTCAATCCTTTCATGTGATGAACATCAAACTGACTGTATTGAGCGTAGTTGTGGCTACCAGCAGCATGAAAGCATGGTAACATTTCTAACATTTCTGCAGCAGACATGTGCCGCATCATAATTATTACCGGTTTGAACAGACTATCTTCGGCTGCAACTGGTGCGCTTGTCTAATTCTGTCATGATCACAGATCGTAGCATGCACCTCATTAACAAACAAACCCATTGCTCGAAAATTTTGGAAATACGCATGTTATCAACACTCCCAAGTGCCCCAGTCAGGACTTCTTTAAGGTCACTTCCTGCAATAAATATGGTGATTGAATACTTAAAGTTAATTTACATAATGTGCATACCTCCTAGAATAGACTAGGAACTAAACATTCAAGATATGTTGGATTAGATACATATCAATAATAATTGTCACCTTATACAACTGCTGATCACAAGTGAAAATTAATATTTCTTGTCCAGATTGTTTTGTAAGAGACGAACCCTTTTCAATGGAAGGTCTAATATTTAGTATCAGGGACAGCAGAGGGGTTATCAATCAGAGAAGTAATGTCACATCTGTCTTTGGCATACGCAGCGTCCCTGCTTGTCGACACATATCTGGTGTTGTAACCATTGTACTCGGGATAGTTTGGATTAGTTATCACATCCTTTAAAAGCTGCATCATTTGCATTGGCCCTCCTCTCTGTGATAATTTTACCTCCAAGGAACGAATGTGGGAGTACTTGAATAAGTGCAACATCTGATGGTATTGGTTGTTTCTTTTTGGTTTCAATCAAAAACTATGGTGAGAAACATGATCTGCCAATTGATACTGAGCAGTATCGGCGTTAGTAAGAAAGCGACGCTGCTTGTGAGAAGATAAGGACATGACAATAGTATGAGCACTATGTCTTAAATGGGCTACGTCGTCATGTACCTCTGATCATACAATGTAAACACGCAACAGCAACAGGTTCCTCGTTTCAAGTGGGCCCACAACTAGGCATATGAACCTACATACTCATGATTACAGTACTTTTAGAATATCGATTACGATTATGATTACGATTACAGGTCATAATTTTTTCTCGATTACGATTATAATCATGATTACACGATTTCAAAAAATATGATTACGATTATGATTATGACTACAGTGTAATCGATTAAAAGTCATACTCGACGATTATGATTATAATCGACCCCAACCCTGACCTCTAGTCTTTCATCATAAAAGACCTCTTCAAGATGATTTTCAATCAATGCATGTCTATAGAAGAAATAATTGACATCTAGTGAGTGTAAATTATTCAACAATAAGTTGGCCAAAGTGCACTGTTACAACTTACCCCCGTCACAGTTGGCCCCGCTCTCTCCTACGCGCAGGACAAAACATATCTGAATTTAAGATATTCCTGATGATAATAATCTAACCGTAGAGTTCATCAGATGCTGGGGTTCTGCAAAATTGCCACTGCTCACCAAGACGTAACATATCCGTTCCATGTGTAGTTGTACGGATATGCGCATTGTATCTTGTGTTTGTTGAATTTGCCACAGCATACATTTGATATAGGGGCTTATGGGGAACCATGACCTGTCACCTTGAGGGTGTATGAAGACAAAAGTCAGGATAGGGAACTGTAATAACTGCGTTAAATATGCAGCAGAATTGTATAAGAGTTAGCCTTCAATAGATCATCGGTGTAACCATACATGGAAGGGGGGATGATGCTAACTGGTGTATGCCTTATACCCATTATGATGTCATAAGACCTTATCTCTTTATGACTTTTTTATCAGTATGAGGCTTTAATCTCTCAAATATGATGTCTGCTTTACGGAACCACTCTATGCCAATGAATGCTGCCTTAGAAAGTTTATCATGAACAACATATTGACACTATACTAAGAAAAGTCAGTGATTGTTGTCCCTAGCTATTTGCTGCTGGTTGGATAGGATTTTCAAAATTTAACAGACTTTCTAACTTTCTAAACTTGTAGCTCACAATATAAACACCTCAAATTTTATCATGTACTATTTCAATATGAATATATACGGTATTTTTAAAGTGGCAAAAAAATCACTGAAACATTACACAACACATTATCAATTGTTTGGCTTGTGAATTGTAGATAATTATCTATAATTATTTATTTATCATTTAGTATTCCAAAACACAGATAAAAATGCAGTAATATGACAATGTCAAAGATCACATAAACTCATGTTGATGTGTTTGGTATGAACAGGTCATAAACTAGCCTTACAAGTCATCCTATTGTATTGTCCTCACCAACCCTCATAATGCCCATTCAAACCAAGTAATCTAGATTCCTTGTTTAAACATATCAGTGGGACAGATCTGCATATTTTACCATTGACACCCCTTCTAATAAAATAACTGAAATATTGCTAACAATGTAACACATTACCGACAAATTTGTATACCTCCTGCTGGTGAAAAATGTCTTTAAAACACGTTCGACCAGTGTTCGAGATGTGTTATTTTTTAATGTTGAGTGTCGACGCTCTAAGGGTGTGTTAAAAATCTAAACTCCACATATGTCTGTCCTGAATGTCTTTAATGACTAAATGTGGGAAAAGTGCAATCAAAGCTGTTTAAAACTATAAAAGTAGGGATTATGGTACATGTGGTCGAAAAAAAATGTTTCCTGTATGAGTACATCAACCGTTCTTTTGACCTCAAGTCCTTTATGCAACAAGTCAGGGTTTTTCTAACCTGATATGGACGAACCAGATGACTGATATATAAGAAGAGTCAATTGACATTAGCATGCTCATATGTACAGCAAACTCGGAAGTTACATTCTACGAGCTTCGTGATTTTTTAATAATGACTTTCAGCGCTCTAAGGGTGTTTCATGTTCACTGAAAAAAAGGATAACTTTACCTAAGTTTCGTCGTAAATATATTGAATGACAAAATGTGGCATTACTGTTGTAAATATATCCTTTTTAATGCTCTATCCCAAAGTCAGCCAAGTAAAATGTACTAATTTGTGTATATACATTACCCCCACCCCCACACATTTCAGACTGACAACATGTTTATTTTGTTTTTTAGGGTGTTGAAACATTTGGACGAGACCTTATTTCTGACTATTATTAGCTCTACACAATTGTTCCTAGATTTATTTTCAATACACTTGTTTCAATAATTATGTAGTTGTACAATAATCTAATGTTTCTTTATTTGACCTTCAAATCGATATTTTGACCTTGAGGATGCCCTTATATCATTGAAATATTATCACAAATAGATTTTTCAATCAGGAGCAAACAAATTGGAGATATTAGAACTGTTCCTATTTATATCTGTTAAAAATAGTATTTTCAACGATTTGACATTAAAATTGACTTTTTACCTTGACGATTACCTTGAATTGTAAAAAAATTACGATAAACGATCTTACAGGTTTTATAACATCACCCTTGTTCATAGATTTATTAGTTGAAAAAAATCGTATTTGACCTTGAATTTGATATTTTCACCTCAAAATATAACAAAATAAAAACAGCAAAAAAATGTCCGCTGCTTAAAATAAACCACATCGTGCAAGTACCATTCATGACAAGTGTTATGGTTCTATTACAAAATGTAGTTAAGTTGTCCACTATATAGGTCTTTTTATTATATTATTAGCAGTTTTGAAAAATGACGGCCATTCTCTTTTTCGTGTAATTCCATAACAAATAGCCAAGTTTAGTTTTGTTCACCAGGGGTCATCCACCAAAAACGTACTATGCAATGAATAGTCGGAGTAAAGCAACAACAACAACAAAAATATTTACGTTTTTCTCCTTTCTGGGAGGGGGTACAGCTGGCACCTGTTAGTCCGGTGGTAAAATAAGGATTTGTGGCTGCACCTTGCGTTGGGGTCCATACAACGTTTCATTGCATTTTTTTAATCTTGATATAGGCCTACCCTGGATTGAGAAACCTTTGGGCATTTCTCGACAAATATGATTGTACCGTCATTGTACTAAAAATCGTACTTTCGATAATGTCTTAACAAATCGGTGTCTATACATATGTTTTCATGGTCGATGAATACAATCTGTGTTCAATACAGAATAAAATACAAAATATGAACCCTCACATATAACGTAATACATAAATGTCAGCCAGTATATGTACACAATTAGTACTTAAACCTTCAAACAGAACCCGTATTCTCCGCTCTTCAGATGATGATCAACTGGTTGTTCCCAGAGTGAGTTCTAAGATGGGTGAAAGGGCTTTTTCGGTTGCGCCCCCCCCCCCCCAGCTTTGGAATTGTATCCCTCTTGAGATTAAAAAATCTAAATCTTCACAGTCATTTCTGAAATAAAATTGAAAACTTTATATTTCGGCCAAGCTTTTCCATCTTAAATCATCTGTATCCAAGCATGCTGGATCTACGAATTGGAGCGGCGAATGGACAATGATAACGAGCCTGACTTAGATTTCCAGCGCCTCTGAGCTCGGGACACCGAGGATTTAAGCGCATTAGAAGTAATGGTAATTGTATTCATTGACCATGGAAACATATGCATAGACACAAATTTTATGATTATATCATTTTTATTTTTTGAGATATTGGCAAACGTATGATTTGCAGTAATGGCGGTACTAAAGTGCATTGTTTTTTATAATAATAATAATATAATAATATAATGACTTCTATAGCGCCAGTATCTCTCAACAATATTCAGATTCAATGGCGCTGTGGACTGAAATCAGTATTCAGTGGGGAGTTCCATAGTCGGAAAAGGAATTCAACAGGACTGTGACGGTCGGTGGATGCACAGATTAAGGTGGTAGGTCTAATGCATTTTTGCAAAATGCCCAAAGGTGCCAAGAAGGCATCATCCGGTGTCTCATTCTAGGGTATAACATGATACGAAAAATGCAATCAAATGCTGTTTGGGCCCCAATGCAAGCTTATCTCATGTTATCCCAGACTATATGTGTGTCTGACATGTAATTTACACACAAACTTCGCGGCGTGTAAAACTTAAAAGAGAGGAGTGACCACATTCACCGAGAATATCAGCAATGGTGGGTCAATATTAAACCAGCATTAGAGCAATGTCTCATGTTTGCTGAGTGGTCCCCTAATAAAACAATTTAAATAAAAAAAATACAATAGTTAAACCCTTTAACCGCCAAATAATTCAATTTGAATTTTCACCCACTTGAAGTTGTGTCTCGCTGACGCGATCCACAACTTCAAGTGAGTAAAAATTATTCAGATTTGACAAAATGGAGGTCAACTCTTTTTCAAATCTTGCTGGTTGATGTCACATTTTATCTTTAACATAATCAAGGTGTGGTAGGTAATGTGCTAATAAAAAATAAAAATCCGAATATATGCGGCACCAGCGGTTAAAGGGTTAAAATGTATATTTACTGACCCGTTGGTCTGGAGATGGTAATGTGAAATGTTAACACTTTTTACTGTTTGTATAATTTCAATATTATTATGAGTATTAGTCACTGAAGATGTGTCGCGTTCCCCATCTAACAGCTTCAGATAGATCAGATTAAACTGTTCCTTTTGTATTTAAGATCAACCATTTGCAACACATGATGCAGTAAATGTTACCCTGGGATATCAAATAGGAATCCACCAAATCATTTATTTTATATTTCAGGGCTGTACCCTAGCATCAAAATGTATAAGAACAATGCAAAAATATAAGTTCCCCCTTACCACGCTTAAACATTGTTCTGTATAAGCCATAGAGACCAAAGAGTTTTTCTAAATTTAAAATCGTCATACATGTTGTAGTTCGCTCTCTCTGCTTTGAATGCCTATGTTATGGGTCTGCGGTCATTATGATTTTTTTAATTTATCCAGTGTGGGAATCGACTTTAGACGTCAGATTCTGACGTCTAAAGTCGGTCCCTGCGCTGAAAGGTATACAACTACTACCCTGCAAAATTGTCTT
>OZ024912.1:50129635-50262135 GCA_964017125.1 Flabesymbios commensalis
CAGTGATTTTGACAACTGAAGAAGGGATCACGGCCATTTCAAATGCTACCTCAGCCACTACGAAAGTGATTTTGACCACTGAAGCTGTCATTACAGCCACTTTTCAAAGTTATCTCTGCTACCACAAAAGTGATGTTGGCCACAAACAAACTGCTCTTGGCTACTAAAGAAATCATCATACCACTTTTAAAGTTATATTAGTTATTTCTAAAATGTTGGAAACGCAGTTAGTGTTTTTCAACCTTATTAGATTAATCTTATTTGTTAATTTCGTTTACTAGCCCTCACAACCTAGGAGTAGAAATGTTCAACTGTAAAGTTATCAACGATAGTCCTATTGAGCGACATATGGTGGCACTAATTTGCATACCGTTTTTTTTGCAACACACAAGATCACCCCGAAAAATGATTTTACTGTCTTCAATGACCCTCAAAACTTGGGTGTAGATCATCAGTACATTTTTCGGTAATGGCGGCACAAATTTGAAGCACGCGAGACATTTTTTCAGCTTGTTAACATAGCTAATCGTTTTCTACTGGGTTTTTTTCAAGCTACACTAATTAGAAGTATTTTTCCGAGTCTGCACGGGAACCCTACTTTTCGCCTAGAATACATTGTTTGGGGTTGATATATTATGCTCTACGTGTATTTTTTAGGTTTCACCAAATATGATCAACTACACTTTTTATCAGTTCTGCGATCTCTATTACTGTATCATCTACTTGCTTTCAAGTTAAATTATTTGACAACGATTGTGTAGTGGTTTCAATATCAGGCATTGCATTTAGAAGGTTTTCAATATTTATTAATATTTTGTTTCTGCATTCCATCTTTAACTCGTGAATACATTTCCAGTTGGAGGAGGGAGTTGTCATTGCATTGTGTTTCTATTGACAAAAATAAAAGGCGATTACCACTCAGATGGAGTACTTTAAAATCAAAGACCTTAAGGTAAAATCGGGTTAATAAAGCTTTAGACCACTCTATGTACGTTTCCAGTTTCAGCTCGACCCCAGTTTCCTTTAATATCCCCATGATCAGCGTGGTGCTTTCTTGGTAAAGACATGCGCCGCTTTTCGTTCACAGTGGATTACTCCTTTAATTTTGTCGTCGTCATTGTTGTTTTTATGGGTTGGGCCATCGGCCCACGCACCTTATTATCGTGGGCTGAAGAAAGATTAGGGACAAAACGTGAGGTCACTACATTCATAAAACATGTACACAGGAACATTTCATTCATTAATCGCCACCCTTCCCGTGGATTCGTGAAGCATATATCATAACCCAGACGCTATAGACCTTCTTTAAGAGGTTTCACATCAGATTTTGGTAGACTGCCCCTGTTGTCTTTCCTAAGCACATAGTCATTACGTTGTGCTTGTATGGCCATATTTGGTGTTTATGTCAGAAATATTTAGTCATTTACTTTACTATGTTTACGCACATATTTCCTCTAATGTCGGACAAGATTATTTTTCTTTGAATGCATATCTTAATGCTCTCCCGCCGTTTAAAGGATGCCTTTATACATCCAAGTAATTTCATTTACCCCTTTCCAGCCAAACCATTTTATGATTTAAATCAAATATGGTAACGCATTACACATATTTATATATCGAAAAGTAACAAACATAAACTTCACGCTGTTTATTAATAACAGTGTAAGTAATACAAATATTTAAATACATCTTCATAAGAGAAAAGACAGTAATACATAATTTATATTCAATTAAATCTAAGAAATTTTATTTAACCCTTTCCAGCCCAATTTATTACGTTTGCTAAATTTAATTATCACACGAAAAAAAAAAAATTATCCCCTATAATAAGTATGCACCCGAGCAATGGTAATATTGACGATTGTTGTCACCCTTAGGCCTACAACGCTTAACCCTTTAACCGCCGATGCCGCATATATTCGGGTTTTCATATTTTATTAGCACATTAAGTACAACATTTTAAATATGTTAAAGATAAAATGTGACATCAACCAGCAAGATTTGAAAAGAGTTGACCTCCATTTTGTCAAATCTGAATAATTTTCACTCACTTGAAGTTGTGGATCGCGTCAGCGAGACACAACTTCAAGTGGGTAAAAATTCAAATTGAATAATTTTGCGGTTAAAGGGTTAAATATGTTTATATAAACCATGGACACCAAAGATATTTTTCAATTTGAAATCATCATAAATGTCTTTCCGTTCCGTATGAACACATATGTTATGGATCTCAACCAATGAAAATAGTTTAGTATTATAGTGTGAGAATCGACTTTAGAAGTCAGAATCCTACGTCTCGTCAGATCCTGACCTCTAACATCGATCCCCGCACTGTAAGGTTTAAAGTCTTATGATAAATGTAACGGGTAACAAATCCCACCGTCAGACAGTAGTAGGATCGTTTAACTTAGCAACCTCTTCCACGCTTGTCAATTTATCATCAGATTGTATTCGTTTCCTATCCCTGCAAATATACAAAAAAACTATATACTGGCCAGCAAACACGGTGTGCTGATTTATTGTTGGGATAATATCGGATCAACGTCATAGATGTCTCGCCAACTTTAAATCGACATTGGGTCAATGTTTCTTGTTTGCTGCATATTAATCTACTAGGACTTTAGACTAAGAGAAATGAATGTGCTAGCATTGACTATATATTATTGCAATAATATTTAGTAAACTACAGCAAAAGATAGTGTATTGTTTTGAGATAAGAAATATTCTCTGTCACATTTTAATGATATTAATGAAGATCGTAACTCGATATTTAAAAACAATTTAATTACATGGTAAATATTATTTTATCATATCTATACCTGTAAATTAGGTAAACAGTGTTTTATCATCATAATATCACTCACATATTAAATACATTCTTCATCTCCTGAATATCTTGAGTAAGAGGTTTCCCCGTCGTTTCTGGCAGTAAAATGCAGAACAGTCCACCAATGGTTGACACAGTGCCGAAGACCACCATGGGCAGCGGGCTCCAGACCTCAGTCAGGTTCAGGCAGAGCGGGGCCACGATACCAGCTATTCGTGCGCACACCGAGGCAATGCCGATCCCGTTATTCCTGTACCCAGTAAATAATCCCGTTATTTATGTACCCATTAAAACACAAAACACTTGTATAACATTTGTACAATGTCGGAGCAACGTCGAAGACGTTGGGCCGACGTTGTACAAATGTTATACAAATGTTTGTGTTTGCCGGGTATACACCAGCAATCACTTGCAAACTGATGGAACACATCATACACGCACACATATTTCCACATTGTGACTCCCAAAACATTGCCAACACGGCTTCAGAAAACAGCACTCAACGCAGCATAGACAGGAAAAAACAAGTAGATATAATCATTGTGGACTTTTCAAAAGCTTTAGACACCGTGGCAGACACCAAGCTAATCCCAAAAATTCAAAATTATTGAATTCAAGGAAAAAACAATAAATGGATAAATAAATGGTTAAAATTCATAAATCAAAAAGTTTTTCTCCGTGGGGAAATGTCTGATCCTCTCATGGCCCTCTCATGTTCCTCCTTGACATAAATGACACCAACCAAATATCAATTTAAAATTAGGCATTTTGCAGATGACTGCGTACTATACAGAGAAATAATTCAAAATTAGATTGTTTAGAACTTCAACAACAGCTTCAGAAATTAGTTGACTGGTCTCACACATGGCAAATGTCTTTTAATATAAACAAATGTCACACCTTACATGCCCACAGAAAGAAACAGCCTATCATACACAAAAACACAATGGACAACACACCGGTAACACTAGCTACGCAACACCCATATTTTGGCATAGTCAGACCTCAGATAGACAACACACACCGGTAACACTAGCTACGCAACACCCATATCTTGGCACAGTAAGAACTCAGATGGACAACACACATACAGAACACAACCAACAAAGCACATAAGACACTAAACATGCTGTAAAGAAACCTCAAACAAGCCTCCACAACTGTAAAATCCCAGGCATACAAAATAATAGACGGACCTTAACTCGAATATGGCTGAATTGGCCTCCTTTTTCGGTCCGACGTCTACAAAATAGAGTAGTACTATTCTACAAAATTTGTCATCAGTATATTGCAACCCCCCCCCCCCCCCTATTTACAAATACCCCTCAGAATTACACGCCACACTTCAAACATCAACCAAAACAGTTACAGATACAGACAACTCAGCACATCAACAGACACATACAAGTACTTCCCACAAACAATCACATACTGGAATTCACTGCCACCCAGTCTGTGTGCGACTCCAACGGTGCAGTCCTTCAAGGAAGGCCTATCCTGTTATCTCTCCCCCAGCCTTTAAGTTACACGTGAGCCCCACTGTATATAACCACTGATGCACTTTCTATCCATCGTAAATATTTTTTTTTGCACTGCACTGTGTATGTCAGTTTGTTTTCTCACGGAATCACTACGTGTGATCATAATGCCATTAGGCGACGATCAATAATAATTCAAAAAGTCATCAAGCAATCAATAAGTGATTTGAAATGTACTAACTGATAATTTAAGTGCGGCATGATCATTATTAATTGGCCGGGTCACTTCCTTATTAATTAACCCTCATGCCGCTCAGTTAATATATTTACATTTCAGGCACTCGAGTCGGTGGATGACTGACATTTGTTTAGTTGAAGACCGAGCATTTTCAAATATTCATGCTTTAAGCACTCATTCCATGCCCAAAAACAGTGAATGGACTGGTAAATAAAACAAATTAAAAACAACAACAGTCTTCATTAGCGGTGTAAGGGTTCATAATGTTAAGCCTGAATTCACGAATTTGAAATTGCGAATTGATTTCACAATATGCTGGACTGGTTGTGAATGAACATGACTTGAGTTGGACTCTAAATTGAATTGAAGAAAATTACAATAATTAAATTGTAAATATATTTGTTAGGATTTTTTTTTAATTCTAAATACACGCAAGATGCTGTTATGAGACGTCGTGAGAGACTTAACATGTAGTCTGCAGCATGTAGTATAGGCCTATGTTTACTTTGTCAAGCAACCAGATAAGGCCTACTGCCTTTTTGTTTTGCACGACAGCATTGAGCATAAAGTTATATACGTTGTCGTTGAAAAGGCAGGCATAGCCTAATATTTCAGTAGCCAACAGCTGAACCTTGCAAAAATACCCCCCTCCCCCCCCAAAAAACATGTTTTGACTGATTTAGATACAGCAAATACCGTAGATTCAGAATCTGAATGATGCCCTGCTGACATCATTGAGAGTTTCTGTAAATTCAAGATGGCGTCCAAGGTGACCGATTCGCCATGCATTTGCGCCCTTTCTAAAAATATGTTTTGCAAATAAATGTGTTTCTGGTAAACCCTATAACCATCAAAACAATGTTATTGCATCAAGTGGCAAAATACAGTAATCTAGAGGTATTACAAAACAATTATCGTCAAGAAGCGAATACGTTATGCAATTTTCTTGTAGTTGTCGTAATTTGGCGGCTATTTTGGACACCATATTGAATAAACAAAATTCCTCAATGCTGTCACAAGGGCATCATCTAGATCCTTATTCTACGCTATGTGCTCTATGGGATATTTTTTGCAAAAATAACATAAAAAGTTGGACACAAGAATATAACCCTTTCATCGCTAAACACGAGTATAATCGCTTGTAATCCTTCTCATCACCAGGTTTAACCCTTTAAGCCCTCACGATGCATTGAAGCATCATTTGACATCCCTGAAAACAGACCTAATTTTCCTACAACCAACCTTTTTTAGAACGAAAATTTCCATGAAACCAGTACATTGTGATTTTCTTTAATTTTTACACCACATCAAATCATCTTCATCCACTACAAGTCGAGAATTGCGATAGCAATTCGCGGCTTGTAGTGGATGAAGATGACAATGGTAAATATATAGGCTTGAAATGTTTATTCACATTCATTGAAAATGAAAATGCTTGAGCAATAGGCTACTACGCCATGTATGGTCTCACATTAAACAAATATGAATAATTTGCACCCAATTCAAGTTGTCGGTCGCGGTCGCAGCAATGATATACAGTTGTATAATGTATCAGGCATAAGCAATAATCTGTTGGGGGCAAATTATTATGTCGTAACGTTGTAACGTTGGTAATGTTATGAATTAGTATATTTGGGATGATCCCGGATAACTGGATAACTAGGTCCTACATAATCTTTTCCGTTCCAGACCCCTTGTGAGCGCAGATACAGCACAGCTAGCGGTTTATGTGGTCCATGCAGTCGTTTAAATGTGAATAAAACATCGGGCCGGCTACGAATCGGCCTACTAACGTTTTTTTGGTAATGACATCATGTTATTGACACGGGGAGATGCAATAAATACAAGAGGTATAATGATAACAGTTCTGCTACATACCTTAGCACAGTGGGAAACACTTCTACTGTGAATAAATATATTATTGCATATGAGGCAGTTATCCCAAATTTTCCTATGGTAGAAAACACAACAGGCAGGTAGGAATGTCCTGCAATATAAAAAGTGTATGTCAGGGCATTACAAGAACATTTATTCCCCTTGGATATGAAAGGGTGTATCTGCCACTTCGTGGCAGATACACCCTTTCATATCCAAGGACCGATTTATCAAACTATAATCAGATGTACTATGTCAAGCAATATTTTACCCACCCAGAGATATTGCAGTACCAAAGCATCCCACTGCGCCAATGAGCATAAAGATGAGCATGAGGTAGCGCCGACCAACTTTATCCAGAAGTGGGATACACAGAGCCACAGCGGGGATCTCCACACAAGCCAAGAACAGAAAGTTCAGGTAGGGATCACCGTGCAGCTTACTGGAGTTAAGACTAAGGCCGTAGTAAATCAAGGCATTGACAAACCTGTAATACAAGTACAATGCATGTCAAATTCAATGAATACTGATAATTACTTTGGCAGACAAACTAATTAATAAATCGATCAATCAATCGATCATCTGGTTCATAAGTTACGACGTTCAGTGACGGCCATTTTGAAGATCTAGGAAATTCAAATTGTTATTCAAGTAATTATTAAATTAATGCACAAATTTCAAATTAATACCATAGCATCTACAAATGATTATGATCGTCTTGAAATAGCAAAAAAATGTTTTATACGTATAATTACTCAAGCAAGTTTCAATATAGACTATTAGCGATTTAAATGAAAAAGCAAGAGGTGTTTACATTTTCTAAATTTATTTCAATCGGGTTGTTGACTAATCAGTAAAACAATATTCGGGGAGCTATAAATTCAGCTTGGTAGCCTACACAAAAGGCGACCAATAATACGAATCAAATCTGTAAAAAAAAGGTTTTCTGTATATTTGCTTAAAAAATGTCAGCATCATTATTATGACCTAAAGCATTGTTCAAAAAATGTCTCTGGCTATATAAATGGGAGTGATTCAATGATTCAGCAGTGTTTATAACAATGACTACTGGTTATAAGAATGACAGCGGCAGTATATGTAACCGCAATTAAAGACAAACATATATTTACTTCAAGTGTAAGCCGCTGAAAATATAATCTTCTAAAAATGAAATGAAATGAATGAGGTCTTAGACCACCTTTGTGCACATGGAAAATAACTATTTATCAATCATATGTATTTATCATCAACATTGACGTCATATCAGCAATATTGACGACATTCTTAGTACAATGTCTACTGCCGAACAAAGCCAAAATGCAGTAACTACTTACATTTTAGCTTTGCTCTGCAGTACAATAAGGTGTATAAACAGTATGTTTGTCTATGACGTTGATATCTCTGCTTTAGGGCGCGCATTAGATTGAGGCAGCGCATTACCAAAAAACAAGTTTTTTTACTGCCTAGGGCGCATTGGATTGTTGCCGATTTCTGAAAAAAAACCAGTTTATTTTAGCAGATAAAAAAAACATTTTTCCAATATTTTTTTGTTTGTTTTTTTCGTCGCCCTCATAATTTATTTTTAATAGGTGAAAAGTTTGTTTTTATTTTGTCGCTCTTACTATCTTTTCTAAAAAATGTGTCAAAAGTTTTTTTATTTGGTCGCCCTCATTAACTTTTCCAAACATAGGTTCATTTTTTTTCCTAAATGTTTTTTCCGCCCTTGTAGAATTAGATTTTGGATTTTTTTCTGATCTAAATCATATAAATTAAACGTAAATCGCCGTAAATGATTGATTATGCCCTACTGAATTTACTGCAATGTCGAGCACGTATCCACTGCGCCCACGGAGTTCTTACGACATTGAATCAACGTCAATGACGTTGATTCAACGTCGTAACAGCGCTGTGTACCTAGTGGGATATGTCTATTTGACATATTGCACGAAAAAAACCAGTTACTGGCCTGTCTTTCTACGGCACTGGGGCAGAGGCCCTGGTGCAGTCGTTAACCGGTTAAAACTGCCTGCTTGGAAAATCAGAGATTGCGGGTTCGAGCCCCACTCTGGCATTCAAGTTTTAAAGAAACAAAAATGTTTTTCCCTGCTCACTCGTAAAGATTTAATACCGTGGGGAGCCTCTGTGACACAGATGTACCATAGAGTGCTCAGTCTGAGACCCCCAGGGCTCGAATTTCGCACCTTGTGTCTCGAGAGCAGTGTCATCTCATTCATCTCACCATCCTCAAGAGGATGTTCTGGCCCAGTTTAGCCACAGGTGGCCTAAAACCCCATTCATTCATTCATTCATTCATTCATTCATTCATTCATTCATTCATTCATTCATTCATTCATTCATTCATTCATTCATTCATTCATTCATTCATTCATTCATTCATTCATTCATTCATTCATTCATTCATTCATTCACTCACTCACTCACTCACTCACTCATTAATTCATTCATTCATTCATTCATTCATAGTACTATTGCCGCTGAGGGTACCAGAAATGATTCTGTGCACCTTCATCAACACACGAATTGGAATTTAACGGTAACATGGCCAAGACTGCTCCAATGCTTATTGATAATCAATAATTTGTCTACCGTTTACGTGCTAAAATGCATGGTGGTAGCCGTTTAATAACACTATTTTTTTCTGAAATTAACGTTGGCCCAGCACATTTGCAAAAGCGAGGCGAACGCTATTATTATAGGAGAATGCTCAGACGTCTTTATAATATATAACTATTAACTACTATTTTATATGAAAACCTTTTTAATATTTAATGACGTTATTTCACAATTATGTAGATTATTTATTATTATATATTTATATATGTTGTCAATAATTGGCTGTATATCTAATAATTATGTCTCTGTACATACTCTAACCATATACTTTGAACCAGGTGGCCTTCCTATGTAGTTAAATCATAGATACAATATTTGTTACAATAAATTACTCTTGGTAATGTTAGCTTACCATATAAACCATACATTTATTGCTATCTTTGCCATCGAAGCTGTGCGTAGTATGTCTATAAATGTATACGTTTTATGTGTATTTCTCTTCTCTTCTTGTTCCAATTGATCAATAACGTTTTCATCCAAGGTAATTTTATTATAACGGGCTGTTTTCTTAATAATTTTCTCGGCTTCTTCTTTTCGTCCTTTTGCAAGGAGCCATCGAACAGATTCTGGTAGTAGCCTGTAATGTACCGATATTGTAACATTTGCAAGACAGGGAAACCAAACACAATTTAATAGTTTTTATTCTTCGTCAGAATCTGACGTTTGTAGACTGTCAGATTCTGACATACAGACGATTTCAGTACTAAAAACCAGACACAACTTCAAGTGGGTAAAAATTTAAATGAATCAGCTTAGCAGAGTTAAGGTTTTGTTTCGTTTGGCTGATAATACACTCAATTGTGTCTAAGTCAAATGTGATACTGCCAGGGTTTTCCTGGAGGAGTAGGGGGGGGGGGGGGTTAAACCCTTTACCCGCCAAATTATTTAATTGGAATTTTCACCCACTTTTAAGATTTGACACAATGGAGGTCAACTCTTTTCAAATCTTGCTGGTTGATGTCACATTTTATTTTTACCATATTTAAAATGTGGTACTTGATGTGCTAGTACAAAAATGAAAACCCGAATATAGGCGGCACCGGCGGTTAAAGGGTTAAGAGTGATTGGGGGGAGGTGTTGCTGTGCGAGCGGAGTAGGGGGGGGCAGTTTTAGGGTGGGGGGACACTTCTCCTCCCCCTAAAAGGGCCTACGGGAAACCCTGACTGCTAGAATAACAACTTCAAGTGGGTGAAAATTCAAATTGAATAATTTGGCGGTTAAAGGGTTAAACAATTCACAAAATTTGTACTTTTCATACTCACCAGTAGTACGAGAAAAATATCATTGGTGTAAGACTAATAGCTACAAGTATAAAGCGCCACTTCCTGATCCAGAAAGCTATGCCCGTCAGAACAATCTGTCCAATGGAATAGAAAAACTGAATACTCATGCCTGTGTTCTTTCGATATTTTGGACCCACCAGCTCTGTGCCTGTGTAAAAAACACACATTTTTATCAATAGTTTATGACATTTTCGTGTTTATTCCGCGTTCTTCTGAATTGTTTATTTCTATTTTACATTCTCAATTCCGGCTTCAAATGACGAGATTTGTTTTACACAGAAATATCATCAATTTATGTATTAGATTAGCATTACTGGTTGTCTCCTTCAAATAATTGACTCTTCTAAATTAATCTTTTCAGCGCCGGGACAGGCTTTATACGTTAGAATCTGACGTGTGTAGACGTCAGATTCGGACATCTGAAGACGGTCTCTGCACAAAAAAAAAATAAAAAAAACATTAGTACGGCCGTAGATCCATAACATAGTATTCAAATTAACCGGAAAGAGCAACCTAAGACCTTATGATGATTTCGATTTGGAAACAACCCTTTCTTGTCCATGGTTGATACAAACATATGTCAGCGCTGTAAGGGTTAATTGCACTGTCATTAGATTTGAAACTAGCTTTAATCCTTAAAGCGCTGTATTTTTTTAATAAAAACATTGGTGACCAAAGGTTTTTTTTAATTTGAAATCATCATAAATGTCTTAGTTAGCTCTTTCTGATTCATTTGAGTACCTATGTTATGGGTCTACGGTCATTATAAATAGTTTGACTCTTACAGTGCGGGTATCGACTTTAGTTGTCAGAATGATTGCTGTAGACTAGTGCTTCCGTACAATGCCGTACACAGCATTCAACATACGGAACAGATCCCTAATGACCCTTCCCGGATGGGGGAGAAAAGTACTACTACTAGCAATCATCCCAGTACCCCGCAAACAAATTAGTGTGGCTTGCTGATTTTAGCTGGTATAGTTTGTATGGCACCTAGCCTATATAATTATAATGTAAATGGCGTCATATTATAATTATAAAAATTTTTTTTTCAGTTGCAAGAAATCTATTCAATTATATTTATAGCATAATTCAGTGGACAATGAATAGGTATGTTGTATATTAAAGTGAGAAAATTAATATATTCCTGACTGTACCGAGTTTCCCTTGTTGGGTGTCCAGCGATGAAGTATATTCCGTGCGGG
The DNA here is from genome assembly GCA_964017125.1 of Flabesymbios commensalis. Lineage (NCBI taxonomy): Eukaryota > Metazoa > Annelida > Polychaeta > Terebellida > Flabelligeridae > Flabesymbios > Flabesymbios commensalis. The sequence continues at coordinate 50,141,176 of OZ024912.1, forward strand.
TATATTGTCACTTTGCTTCCATGGTTTCCGCAGTCAGTATACCGTATGACAAATTTAATTAAATACAACACTACCTTACGTCTACCAGGTGATTGAGCACATTGTATACACAGGGACCTGAGATCCCCTGTTGAAGTGAAACAGCCCCCCAGCATCAAACGAGTTTTTTGATGATCGAGGGTTTTTTCACTTCCACAGAGGGTCTCATGTCCCTGTGATTGTATATATGTATGTAAAATGTATACATTTATAAATATGATATTGACTTATTATTTTTCACTTAGGCGTACAGAAATTTTGCTGTAAATAGTCGCCGAACCTCACACAAATTGCAACAGAATGTTCGACATTTTTTTCTTACTTATCGTTGTATTCTACAGTTTTCTGCTGATGAGTTCCCGATCATCTCTTTATAATTTTTACGATGTAATACCCGGCGTATGTATTTATATAATTTTTTTTTACTTTGTGTGTCAGGTAATTCGCTTCACTTCAGATCTACTTTCTCTCGTATGGGTTTCTTACAGTTATTTCATGCTACACTGTTTGTCTTGCATTCCTCTGCTGTGTTTGAAATATCTACGTATTCCACCACGTCTCCTACTTTCCCTTCATTCTTGTTATCTTATATAATTCATTGTCATATGCGCCATCCTGTGCATTCTAATACCTTTACGTTTCATTAACATGATCATCTATAAACATATATCTTTGTACAACTAATTATATGACGCTCAGTCTCTGATATTATGTGACACTAAGACCCTGAAATTGGTTTTTGTGGAATATTTTATTATTGTGTGATGCCGCTGATGATTTAAAAATAATATATGAAAAAAAAAATAATAAAAAATTCAAAAATCATGATATGTAATTTTTACTCTTCAGTCTACTGTTTCAAATGCGTTCTGTTTGTGTTGTATATTGTTTGTACCGATCGTAATTTGAGTTGGTCTTTCAAAAAGTGATATCACATTCAATTTATTGAAGATATGTCAATATCTAAAAGTCAGAATTGTATCTGGCAATGAGAAAATGCCATCATCGATTTCAATACTCCCACCACTCGGATCCCTTCAGCTTTTTGAAATGCTATATAATGACACTTTTAGTAACATTATTCAGTTGAGACCGTGCCTGGTACAATTTTTGTGAGACCATGTTATATAATAAATGTACTATAGTGTTGATAAAAAGAAAAATGTACAATTTTTTATGGGCACCAATGGATTATTATACCCAAAAATATTGGTATTAACCCGTTTGTGAAGAGCCCCGGAGATCTCCGTGATTTAGGGAGACCATTCAGATACGAGCCCCCGAGATCTCCGGGTTTGATTACATGGGATAACTATGACGTCATAAAATAATTTCGTTTCAGAAACAGCGCAGTAGCATAATAATCTCGTGTTCAACGGGTTAAGACATCAAATCGCGACTCTGTTAGACAAAAGGCAAGGTAAAGGTAGTACAAGCTATTGTCCAATGTGTGATTCCGCATAATAATAATAACAATAATAATAATAATAATAATAATAATAATAATAATAATAATAATAATAATAATAATAATAATAATAATAATAATAATAATATTAATATTAATGATAATAATAATAATAATAATAATAATAATAATAATAATAATAATAATAATAATAATAATAATAATAATAATAATAATAATAATAATAATAATAATATTAATAATAATAATAATAATAATAATAATAATAATAATAATAATAATAATAAGAATAGCGGCCATGAATGGCCTCAAACATGTAGTACATCTTAACATCTTTTCAATGGCATCCACTTGTGATATTGGGGGAGGTCTCAAAAAGTCAAAAAGACTGTCCAGGGGGGGGGGGGGGGAGTACTTTAACCCCATCTGACCCACGGACAGGTGTATATTTAGCTCAATATTGGGACATTATTTCGATGTTGTGTCCTTGGGCAAGACACTTTACCGTCACATGCTTCACTTGACTCAGGTGTAAATGAGTACCTGGTAGGACAGAGATGGCAATGTGTGCGACTAGTTCCTGGCGCCGGAATGGCTGCAAGTGCTGCATGCTCCAAAAAGGGAGTTGAAATGGTACATGAATGAACAGGTCCAGTGACCAGGGGTAATATGTGTGAAGCGCACAGAGCATTGTATGTGCGCTATATAAGAACTCACCATTATTATTATTTATTATTAGATGATTTGAGGTGTTATATTGAATTGCGAAATTGACCTACTCAGCCGACCACTCCAGTTTGGCACACATCGGAATACAATTTTACACACCCGAAAATGATTAAAAACGTTGAAAAATCAATTTTTGAATGGTTCCTACCACTGCGAAAAAGGGGGTCATATTCAAGACAGTTTAGTGTTGTATATGCAAGAGAATGGCCCGTATTCGGGCTAACCTTGAACCACTGACGTGAATACGGTACGTCAGTGGTTGTTTTCACGCCAGCATTTGCATACAACGAGCATCGTTTGCGGCGACGTCAGCGGCTACCCAAATACCTATTCGACCTACGGTGCGTTCTAGGGTGTCAGGCGCAAACGGCTGATGGCACATAATATTATTAAATCACACCTTTTTCATTCACCAGAGGGCGGTGCATAATTATTTTGCGATTGTATATATAGTGCAATAGTACATATAGCCAATCTGATTCTGTTTCACAAAAAAAATAAGTTTATATTGACCAAAATATTAGATATTTTATGTATCTATTATTGTCATTGCTTAGTCATCGACATTATAACTATGAAAAAGAATTATATAATGATAATTATGCGGTTTATATTAATTTTGTAATAAAATGTGAGGCAATCAATGTGTATAGAATATAGGGAATGCTGTAGCTTGCTTACAGTTTGCTTAGTCATCGACATTATAACTATGAAAAATAATTATGTAATGATAATTATACGGTTTATATTAATTTTGTAATAAAATGTGAGTCAATCAATGCGTATATTATATAGGGCATGATGTAGCTGTTTGTGTATATATTTTTTTGTGCGTGGATTTTTTTCTCACTTACATTATTTATACTATATTTGTAGCAATTCGTAACACGTCATGATTTAATCCTAAACTACTTGTAGTAGTTATAATAGTAGGCCTAGCTAGTAGTAATGGCGTTGGTACAATGGATGGGAGTCGCGTCCCTGATTCTGCAGTAGACGGTTGTGAGTTCAAAACCCATTGCTGCCATTTGACTGTACATAAGCCCGATTCTCTCGTCCCGGCTTTTAAAAAGTGTGTGTTGTTATTATAATAATTTATCATGTATGTGTGGGTGTATTTTATTATCTGTACAACGCGTATGAACAAAATAAATTATTATTCTAGTGATCTCATCCTGACAGCAGAGGTATAGTGTGAACACTACCAGTCAGAATGAGATATGTACAAAATGTACATTTTATTGTAGTCCTGCTTGATAATAACTTGATCAACTAGCCCACCAACCGAGATATGTCTAGCCAGCATAGGCCCCAATGGCTTTCTTATGAATATGTATATACTCCAGTCAATGTGTGTATATTGAATATATGTAAACAATTTTCTTGTAAATATGATGTTGTTTTTAATGCTGACAAATCAAAACTTATTGTGTACTCGAATATTCAGACAAGTGTAAATAATATCAATATCACATTTCAAGGTAAAGAAATTTCTGCCGAATCAGGTGGTGTACATTTAGGAAATATCATTGGCAAAGATTCCCATAAAAAACGCATCTCAGATGGAATTTCTGAATTTAATAGGAGGCTTAATGTTTTATTATTGACCTTTTCTCATTGTTATTCCTCAGTCAAGTATCATTTATTTAAAACTTTCTGTATGCCGCTTTATGGCTCTCAGCTTTGGGACTTAACACTGAAAGAATCTCAACGCTTATATACAGCATGGTATAAAGCTGTCAGACGTATTTATAAAATTTCTCCTCGTTCACACCGTAAATTTGTATACGAGATAGCTGATGATCCCCCTATTGATTTCCAGATCCATAGAAGATTTATTAAATTTGTTCATTCACTACTTAGAAATAAAAACCAGATAGTCAACATGTGTGTGTGAAACTTGCCATGGAAGGAAGTTGTTCCCCACTATGTAATAACATATCTCTAGTCTGTTTTAGGTACCAATTAGACCGCAATGCCATTGCCAGATCATCGTACAACACATCTTTCCCCAAAGTTAAACGTATGCGCTATAATAATTTAACGAATGACGACAAAGCTACTGTACAATTTGCTAAAGAGTTAATATCATCTCGTGATTACAGAGTAATAAATTTATGTAAAGAACATTTATCATTTCTGCTGGACTATATGTTATGTAATTAATATGTATAATTTTGCTGTGTGAATTTCTTTTCTTTTGTGTATACTATGTATTATGTACTTCGAGTACGAAATAAATCTGAATTAATTAATTAATGCAGGGCCAGCGCGTCAGACGATGAGCTAACATTAAGCCAATGTCCGACCAACGCCTCGAGTGTGCTGGATTACGTTAAAAGACATCCAACTCAATTGAAAACTGTATAAAAATAACAGTAATTTACACATCGTTATGTAGCAGATAAGTAGCGAATTAATTATATTTTAGCTTTATGTTACATCATTATATGTGTCATTGTGTGCAGTGTATAATTACTTATATAACATGATGTATTTAATGCACTGGGTCAGTTTTTTGCACGATATCTCAAATATCAACCAGACTATTAATCAATTAATTAATCAATTAATTATTTTTATTAAAGATTACTTTTTAAAGCGATGATTTCGTTTGCATTTATGATTATTACGGAAGTCAAATGTGAACGAGAAATAACACATTTCATGTCAGTGGATCCATTTAAAAGGTGAAATCTGAAGAAAACGTTGCCAGCAGAACGAATAAAAATAACTGAAGAGCTTAATTGGTTCTTACATCTCGTTTCATTTTTGAAGACTTAGTATGTCACATCGACTTACAATTTTTTATATACCTCATAATTATTTCACAAAAAATGCCAAAGACAATTTAGGGCAATATGAATCAAAGGTCCCAAAAAACATTAACAATTAGAATTTTGTAACTTCGTAACTACTTTATATCGTAATATTTATATTCACATTTTCTGAAATTTGGTGATGATTTTAAATAATTATGTACATCTGATTGTGAAGACAGTGTCAATGAAGAAAAAAATACTTAAAACATTATATTCAAGTCTATTTGGCTCGATTGCATGGTGTCTGGATAACTGAGAGAAAATAACTAAGTTCGCATAGCATAAACGTTTGTTGCTATTTATTTCATTGAATTATTATATTCTGTTCCTCAGTTACAAAACTCACAACAGGTAACGTCGATATCCACACTGAAATAACTAAAAATATATAATGGTCGTAGACGCATACCATAATTAATCAAATAAAGCGGAAAGAGCTGAACACTAAGACATTATAATGCTTTCTTCAAATTAAAAAAAACCTTGTGGTCTCTATGGATAATACAACCATAATGTTGAACAGCTTATACAGCTTTTCGCATTTTTGTGTGGGTTGGTTTCGTTGTGGCCCAGAATGGCCCAATTGTCGTTTGTGGTTTGGTCCTAGCTCGCAAGGCGGTGTGAATTTTCGTTTAATCGTCTAGGTCAATCTTTTTTAATGACGACTGGTGTACTGGCGACGTCATAAAACTGTGATTCTGTTTAACATTTTTTTATGGTTAAGTGGGTTGGTTCCCTTTTGCTTAACAACGTCCAGTTGTCAATCTGTTTTGTTACACGCATTCACATCTGCGTCAACATGGTCAAAGCCAGCTATCATATAATGAAGCTGGTGCTAGTCATGTTAATGTGAACATTGACTGATTATTATTGATCTAATAGGACACAAATGGTTCAACAACTCAGTGTTGATATTATTTTGCTTAGACCGACATCCGATAGATTATTCAAATCAATAAAATTCAAAGTGTTCTATTGTGTAGTGTAGTTATTGTCATTTGTCAATCTGCTTTGTTGTACGCATTTACATCTGCCTCGAAGCCTGCTATTCTTTAATGAAACAGATGTTAATCATGTTATTGTGACCATTGATTGATTACTATTATTCTAATGTTAATATTATTTTGCTTAGTATGCCACCACGTCATCCGAAACAATAAAGAACAATTTGTTTGTCTCATCGTTTTATGAATTTTGAAGATTATCCCTATGACGTTAGAAATCATTTCATTTTTTAAATTGTTTGATATAATTATATGATTGAATAGTCCTAAAATTAATCATCCAAGGGATGGCAACCTGTCAACTATGACTGAATCTGACTGAATCTGTAGACGTAGACGTCACATTATGATGTATAAAACGATCCCCGTACTGAAATAATTAAAATATTTACAAAAGCCGTAGACCCTAAACATAGGTATTAAAATGAATCAGGAAAAGCTAGCTTAGACATTTATGATGATTTTAAATTGAAAATAGCCCATTGGCTTCCATGGCTTAGACAAAAATATTTCAGCGCTTTAAGGACAAATGACTCATCTGCTAGTACCACATTTATCAGAACATGAGATGACGCTGGTCCTAAAGTTTGCAGCTTTTTAAAAATGTTAAAATACAAGTTATTATCTTAAAAGAAGTTAAAATATATCCTTAAATAAAGATTTAAACACCCTTATTTCATTTTTATCATTGTAGTGTAGTTTGCATAAACCTCAGAGATTTGTTTTGTAAAAAATGTATTTCTACATATCACAAAAGTAAATAAAGACATAGTATGTAAATCTGCATTCTTGATATTAACAGTAATATTATTGATCTTTACATTCAATAACACGCAAATGGGATATTTTGACATTTTGTGTTGTTTTTGGTATTTCTGCGTTTCAGCACAATGCGAAATGCGACTGATCACATGCAGATGCGCCACATAATTATGGCAATGTCAGTAGTTCGCGTTCTGCTGTGAAGTAGTGATAATTATTGTGAAAAATAGCGCTTTAACTCATTCGGCACTCTTAGTACATACACGTTACTATTAGAGGATGGGACATTTTTTTAGGGCTCGGTCGTGTACCATCTGAATGAGTTATATTAATTAAGGCACAAATATTTAATCAAAGAGATTGATGATTCGCTATTAAAAAAAAACATTTTTTAGAGGGGGAATCAAGTCATTCTGTGGTCGTGAGTGTACCTTCGTTAAATTGTTAAACTGTGCAATCTATTAACGATGAGTAGAAAACAATATATTGTACTTTATCCCACTGAACACACAATGTACACGTTGCGACGTTGATCTGCGTCTGTGACGTCGATTCAACGTCGCAACAACGTTGTGCGTCCAGTATTCGATTTCAGACATTCCACTGCATCGCTTCAATCACATGCTATATGTAGGTGTAACAATAAAAGAATACCACAGATGATTAATTGTTAATCAGCAAATCTAATAAAGAAGATAAAAGAGTCAGAGCGATCATGAGAGCACAGACTCTTTTACCTTGTATCTGTGATTAATTCAATTTACTCCATAGTAATTTTATTATATTCCAATATAGCTCGATACTCAATTATGTGGTAGGCCTACACAATCAGTAATACAAATTATCCAGATTATCGGGTCAATGCAAAGAGCTAATACTCGTTGCTCCTTTACCAACAAAAGAATCACAGTGTTCAGTTCATGTCCATCATCGCACAGTACAAAATAGTGAGCACAATGCTACATACTTTATGTCCTAGAGAGACCTAAATGTTATCCTGTCCATGCATGTCACAAAAACGGGTTTTTTTGTAATTTTTAGAGCTACAGAAACAGTTGCAGTGAAATGACTTGATATGCGAGATATAGGATAGTTATTTATTATGTACAGGTGTATATGTTCATAGCAGTCCTACATGTATATCTGCATATCAACATTATGTATTTTTTTACATATAGACCTTATATAATCATGTTAATATATATCTATAACTAATTGGCGGGCGTTAATCATTTATGACGAGCACGTAAAATGTACACAGAACTAAGGATTTGTTATTTTTTTCATATTAAATAAAGGTCTTCACTGTTGACTTCGACTGCAACATGTTTCAAATATAATTTCAGTTAGAACACAAGATCTAAGATAGAGGAATATCAAATTTATCTTTATTTCCAAAAAATGTAGTTTAACTACGGTACGGTAGCATTTGAACAAAATATGGAGTAGCAGAATTAATGATAAAGGGCACGCCATATCATTAAAATGTGGGCTTAAAAGGTCATCGAGCTCGACAATGTTATAGATGTTTATTATTACAAGTTTTCGTGAGATTTTAGTTCTTCTTGATTTAAAAAAATGTGCACTTGACAGATAGCAAGGTTCACTGTGTATTTCCGTTGATATTTCGTGGGAATATTGTAAACTATGCATTTTTGGAAGCTTTAATATCTACAGAATCCCAAAACCAATGTTTCTATTTCTCTGAACAGCCTATGGAAGCCATTTTGAGTTTTCAAAATGGCCGCCATTGAATCACTATTTTTGCTATATTTCTTACTTCTAATGCACTTAGAATCTTTATTTTCAAGTTGATTTTACCATTTTTTAGGTCAAGGAATCCAACTAAAGTACTTCTAAATAGCTCAAATGGCTTGAAACGCGTCTAATTGAGCATATTAATGTTTAAAACAGCGAAAAATGCATTCATTGTCCAGTTGCATTTGTGCAATTGTCCATAGGTGAGAGTTTGTCAAGTGCACCCCCACTACCCTGCATGAGTGCTACAATTTTGTTTCCGGCCATTTTTCAAAATGGCCGCCATAAAAATCTAATTTTGACAATATATCCAGTTTTAGTTGACATGTCTACACCTATGTTTTCAGGGTCAATGAATTGAATGAAAAACATCACGTCATTCCTATATTGCGAATTCGAGAAAATCCAAGATGACCGCCGGCAAAAATCATTTTGTGACCAAACCAGATATCAATTTGTTGTCCATATGTCCATATGTTGAAAACCACATAAATATGTTCTACCACTGTATCAAAATACACAATATATAGTCACGAGGATAGGTACGGTTATATAAAATAGCTCCATATCTCCGATCTTGTATATTATGTTATCTTGTATATTGTGCAGAATATGCGTATTGGTGTCCTTAGTTGGAAATTTTACCTGGACAATATATTCTGTGCATAGAATTACAATAATATTCTAGTGTCTACAACTATGTTTCTGGGTAAACAAATCGAGGAGACCACTTAAAACATATTGGAACAAAAGCAAATATAAGAACATCAAGGCGACATCTGTATTGTTTTTATACGATGTCAGAAAAAATAATGTAGTTTTCAATATGGACACTACGACTTTGTCATACAATGATTTTCACCGGCGGTCATTTTGATTATTTCCGCATTCGCTATAAAGGAATGACACAAAATTTGTACAAGCGGTTTCACTCGATTCTCTGACCCTGACAATATAGGTGTAGACACCAAAATTGTGATTCTATGTCAATTAGAATTATACCCTCCGTCAGATTAACTTGTATCGCATGTTTTTCGGCGATTTCTCAGCTAATTCTCAACCGATTTTTATGATATTTTTGCAAGGACTATTTTCGAGTCACGCGACGACTACCGTGAAATTTTCATTTAAAAATATTATATAGTTTAAAAGTTAGACCATTTGACATGGAGTAAATTTGAAATTACGACGTCCCTCTATAAACCTATTAAACTGGTTAAGATAAAGTTTATTTTTAGCCCTGAATTGCATTGCATGCCAGATGGTCTAACTTTTTAGCTATACAATATTTTCCAATGAAAATTTCACGACAGTCGCCGCGTGATACGAAAATACTCCTTGCAAAACTGAATCGAAATCGGGTGAGAATTGACTGAGAAATCGGCGAAAAACATGCGATACAAGTTAATCTGACGACGGGTATAGAGTTATTGTTCAAATTAGAATTTCGTGGTGGCCATTTTAAAAATCTAAGGTGGGTGCCATAGGCTGTTCATAAAAATGGAAACATTGGTTTTTAGATTCAGTAGATATCAAATCTTCACAAAATGTATAGTTTGAAATATCCCCACGAAATATCAATGAAACTATAGCTATTGACATAGTGAAACCGACTAAGAGCAACAAGGCGACAATCTGTGCTGATTGATTTTATATCCAAACAAACACAGGACGCTGATCCAATGTTGGCTAGATGCCGGCCCAGCGTCTACGACGCTGGCCCGGCATCAAGCCAGCATTGGCTGATTGTCTGGTGTTTACTGAGATTGCATTCTGAAGACTCACCAAGAACAAAGGATGTGAGGTAGACGGACACCTGAACCGCACCCTGAAAGAAGTAGATGACATAGAAGAACCAGAGAGTGGGCGATGCCGCCGCCCCACAGCCCAGGATCACCTGGGCCACAATGGAGAGGAAGAAAACAGGCCGACGTCCAAATCTGAAACAGATTATATTAGTATACTAAGTGCTAAATTACTCATGGAAATAATTATCTCGTCCGTTTTAAGCTGGCAATAATTTTACAATGCTGAATTACTCAAATCCTTTTCAGTTGTCACCCATCTGCACGTACCCACTCCGCACACGACGTTGTTGCGAAGATTAATCAACGTCAATGACGTTGATACAACGTCGCAACAATGAAGTGTGTCCAGGGAGTGATCAATCGCTTCGCGCATATTTGTAAAATTCAGAATAATAATTCAAGGTACCAAAAACAAAAAACAAAATTAATGTTGTTTATTGACTAAATCTACGTGTAACAATGCCTTTTTATAGATTAAATAGTCAACGTGTTCGGTTTACTATAACAATTTGCAGGGGTTTTTTTTATAAAATGATAAAACATAAAAAAGTTAATGGTGTAGATATATATGCCAATGTTTATTTTGACCTAGAAGATTATGAAATGCTAAGCTGACATACGAACATGTTTTTCTCGGGTCCGTGAAGCTAGTTACTTATAATGCTTATTCCTTATTCTCGTCTCCTTTTTCAAAAACAATTAACTAAAAGTCGCGGATCAACAAAATTAAGGTACAGGTGCCTGGCGCTAACACGTCCAAGGCATTTTTCAATGTGAGATTGACCCTGACATCTGAAGGTCATACAAAAAAATGAGGTCAAAAATCAAAGGTAGCCAGAAATTAAAACTAAAACTCGTGGATCATCAAGATTAAGGTACACGTGCCTGGCACCCATCCATCCAAGGTCATTCCTACTGTGACCTTGACCCTGAGATATCAAGGTCATACAGAAAAATGAGGTAAAAAATCGAGGGTAGCCAGAAATTAAAACTAAAAGTCGTAGACCCATCCAAGGTCATTCCCACCGTGACCTTGACCCTGAGATCTCAAGGTCATACAGAAAAAAAAGGTAAAAAATCGAGGGTGTTCAAGAATTAAAACTAAAAGTCGTGGATCTATCAGAATTAAAATACAGGTGCCTGGCGCCCGACCACCCAAGGTCATTCCCACCGTGACCTTGACCCTGAGATCTCAAGGTCATACAGATAAATGAGGTAAAAAATGTGGAAAAATGTGGTTAACGGTAACTAACGTGACATATGCCAATGAATACTTTCCAAAGTATTATGTTGTTGAAAAACATTTTCCAACTACTGATATAATACTGGATATGTAAACATAATTAGTCTAAACTCTTAACATTGTAAAGTTTTATTAAAAATGATATGCCCCATCCCTCCAGATAATAAATGGTGCGTCCCCTAGCATTGTTGACTGAACAAATTCCAATGAACAAATTCTGACTATCGGGCCTTCTGACTATAACGGGTCTTCTGATTATCGGGCCTTCTGACTATAAAGGGTCTTCTGACTAAAAGGCCTTCTGACAAAAAAACCTAACTTATTTTCTGAATAATGGGCCTTCTGACTTACGTGCCTACTGACTAAAGGGCCTTCTGACTGACGGGATTTCTGACTAGCTTCTGACTAAAAGGGTGTCACCCAGCCCACGATGAAAGTAATACTATCATTCCACATCATGTTAAACAAGTGCTTAGCCTAAACTCCTTTCCTGCATACGGCTTAACGATAAACCCGTGGTTGCTCCAGTAGTTTGGTTGGGCTAAGCCAGTCTTAAACCTGCTTTGTCAGTACGGCCGTAAGTGTATAATTCATTAACCCTTTAACCGCCGGTGCCGCATATATTCGGGTTTTCATTTTTTATAAGCACATTAAGTACCACCTTTTAAACATGTTAAAGATAAAATTTGACATCAATCAGCAATATTTGAAAACAGTTGACCTCCATTTTGCCAAATCTAAATAATTTTCACTCATTTGCAGTTGTGGATCCCGTCAGCGAGACGCAACTTCATGTGGGTGAAAATTCAGATTGAATAATTTGGCGGTTAAAAGGTTAAAACAATTTGAGACTGTCACACAGTACGACCATGAGCCATTTAAGTACACCCGTATTGGTAGATCAATAATAATATGACACAAAACATTCATTCATGATTTGCTGATCATTCAAATTGTATGATGATCACTTGCACACCGGTTATTGATTTCACGGTGCCGTATTCACCATTATATCCCAAACACATTATATTATCGCAGCAGCAGATTACATATTCAACAGTGGAATAAATAATTATGCATTTTTATGTCATTAACGTAAATATTCCAAACAGAAAACAAGAGAGTTAGTCAAGATATACATTTTTAAGTATAATAAAAAAAGTGTGGCTATCAATTTGTGATACTAAGAAAGTCACTCGATTGATATTGTCAACTCTCTGTTGGGAGATGAATATCGAACGACAGACCTCGGTCTAATGACTAAGCCAATTTGTTATCCAAGCCTAAATAATTATTTGCTGTGATATTGTATTTTGTGATTGCAGTGTGATATGATGATATGACATGACATGCTGATAACACCATAATATTATGATATAATAACCCCCCATGGCGCCGGTATCTCATATTAATCCTTTGCCTGCTGATCACGACTACAGTCGTTTTAACCCTTTACCCGCCGGTGTCGCATATATTCGGGTTTTCATTTTTTATTAGCACATTAAGAAACACCTTTTAAACATGGTAAAGAAAAAATGTGACATCAATCAGCAATATTTGAAAACAGTTGACCTCCATTTAGTCAAATCTGAATAATTTGCACTCACTTGAAGTTGTGGATCGCGTCAGCGAGACACAACTTCAAGTGGGATAAAATTCAGATTAAATAATTTAGCGGCTAAATGGTTAATCCGTTTTATTATCTGATTGTATTATCGTTAATTGGGTAGGAAAGGACTGTTTTTAAAACCATCTAGATTTGTTAATGTTTGGTCTGAAATAAAACAAATAATATGAGTGATTTTAAACCACTCCAGGATCGCGGTAGCGAAACAAAGCCTCAAGTGGTTGAAAATTTAAATAATGATGAGGGTTAAATCAATCACTGAATAATGTCAGACATATTATGACAGCAGTATGCAATTACACACGGGTCGGTGACAACAGAATATCGATGTCGCTTAATCAGTCAGCTAATCCCCGCCCTCTATCATGTCTGTGATGAAATGTCATCACTCACATATGTATGTGATACAAATAATTTACATTTCATTTCATTTCATTTCTTGATAATGATGCTTCACAGACATTTGGTAGTGTTAATATGTTTGTCATTCTCATGATACTAGTATGTTATTTGCAGGCCATTGGCAAAAGCATGAGATATAGCTTATAAAATGCGTTAACTCCTATCCTTTCTTTCTTTAAATTTTTAAGCACTTGAAGTTGTGTCTCGCTACCGCGATCCACAACCTCAAGTGTTTGAAAATTACTTATATTTGTTTAATTTGAAATCAAGCATCTACAGTTTCGTTGTTTAAAAAGTCATTTATATTCCTTTGATAATCGACTAATAAAATAAGACTAAAAGCGACTATTGACGTGATTAGCAGGCAAAGGGTTAACCCTTACAAAAACAGCTAAGCGCGACGATAGTCGTTTTCATTCTGTTTTATTGGTCAAAAAAGTCCCTGATATTCTAAATGAAATGGGTCTTCAGGAAATCAGATTTACAATTTTTTGATCTCAAATTGAACAAATATGAGTATTTTTTACCCACTTGAAGTTGAGTGTCGCGGCAGCAAGGCGCGACTTCAAGTGGGTAGAAATTTAAATTGCATTTATTGTTTATTTCGCGCTTTAATGGGTTAAAGGAACGCTGAAATACAGAGCTGCAAATGCTGGTGCCCTCGGAATAATAAAAAAATATTGATAATGTATCATACTCATAAACATTCCGTTACATTTACAAAATTTACATATTTTTTATTTATTGCATAGTATACAGGTACACGTTGATGTTATTTATTATAGGCTTAACATTATATTAAGTAGCAACTATCATTCTTCTCTGAATCGTAGAATGCGGGACCATTAATTTTGTATCAATTAGATTCGATAGGGGTAACATTGTACTTATATTTCAGTTGCAATTAAATCTTTACTAATATTCACAACAAATTGGATAATTATATTCCAGATTGCATTTTAAAAGTATGCGTTAACATTGTGATTACGTAAACTGTCCGTAACTGACCGTGACGCCTGTTGGGAATTTCAAAATCTATGATCGGTGGGAATCGGTCTGTTAGCCCACGTGAAATTGGGATGTGTCTATGCGGTGACGATCACTGCCTTTGTTATACTTCTACTGTGTGTGGGCCTACACACAATTTATTGATGATCAAGGTTAAGCATGCATGAGCATGACATAACGATAACGATAACGATTTTTTTTTATTATAGTGACCTGTGTTACAATGATTTTGTTACAGCAAACATAAATTAAACAATTTTAACACCCAGCCCATTGGGCTTATAAGTCACTTTAAAATATAATTATAACTTTGTGTACTTGTAAAAAAACAGGTTTGGCAACACAGTGAGACACAGTAGCACTGCAACCATTCCCAATTTGGCCAACCTGAAGAAAAAATCCAATTACCCGCGACTCAGCGTATTGATATAATTATTTCATATAGACATATATATAGTATATATATACAATATTACATTGCTATTATAAATATTATAAACATGAAAATTCGTAATATAATCTATTGAGCATGAGAACTATAAAATATACTGTGCTTCTCGGCGTTTTTTTAAATGCTTTATGTATATATTTAGCCAGTGGACGGACGGCCTGCTGCATAAGAGCATTCAGCTTTGCTACATTATCACCTACTAAATTGCACAAATACACCTCTAATAAATTCTGTCTCTCCATATTGTATTTCGGGCAATGTAAAATAAAATGAAACTCATCTTCTACAGACGCTTGGTCACAAAACGTACATTTTCTCTCGCTGAGTGGCTCATTTCTAAAACGACCTGTCTCGACTCTTAGAGGAAGAATACCAAACCCAAATCGGGCTAAGTAAGATCTTTCCCGACGTAAAAGATTACAAGCTATGTAATTCTCAAGCCCGTAATTAGTTTTAAATTATCTGTAAATACGTAGTTTTGGTTTACTCATTACACTTGCATGCCAGGTTTTTGCATAATTATTAAACAAAATATTCCTAGCGTAACTAATATCACACACTTGAACATTATTATAAATATCGAGCTCCCCCATAGATTCAAATATACAGCAGACCTGTGTTTATGTACTATATATTTACCACTATAGATCTCTTATGAGCTCTGTCATATTGCCTAAGAGTTTTATCAAACTTTGATCTTCACATATTAAAATCAGTAAGAAGTTTTGTTTTCTCTCTTCTAGTTCCTCCAAATTTACTAAACACTTTCTCTTTAAGACACATCTCATTCAATAAACTGCTAAGTTCTTCATTACAATATAAACGGCATTTCCTACCTTTTCTCTGCATAAGGGGGCCACCATTCAATCCCCAGGGGAGGGGGGGGGGTCTATTATTTTTGAAAGAAATATTTGAGACTGATTTTTTTCATGAAATAAATAATTGTCAGAGAGACATCTTGTAAATAAATATTTTATAGCCCTCCAAAAATGTTGTCTCGCTCGCTCGGCATCATTAAATGATGTTTTAATGTGTGAATCAACGCTTCGCTCGACTCCTTAACCCCCACATCAATACTAAGCCTAGTTTGGGAGCCAACTTTATAGCCAGAAAAAAAATCGAAGAAAGTAAAATAAATATTTTTAGTGAGGCAGTGTGTGAAATAAATATAATATTTCAGATAGGAGGTGAAATAAAAATTATCTGTCCAATTCAAAAACACCTGCCCCTAGTAATCGAATGGTGCCCCCATAATCACGATAAGTTAGCTACACACAATGATGAGCTAGTTACATATAATTACGTTTGGGCATTTTGTATGGTTGCTCAGACAGACCGTTCCTCAAAGCTGTTGCATTTTGCAGTTCATTGATAAAATGTCATTAGGAAAAAAGATTATTGTCAGTCTATATGCTGCAGTTTGAAACGTAAAGGAATGCACCCTCATACCCGACTACAAAAAAAACATATATGCAGAACAGCGACATGTCAATTTCATCAAAATAACATTGAAAATGATTGCATTGTATGTAGGGGAATATATTGTTCCCTCGGATATGAAAGGGTGTATCTGCCACTTTATAAAATGACAGATACACCCTTTCATATCCAATGTCACAATATATATTGACAGCAATAATTACTGACAGCCTTCCTGACATGCAATTAAAAACTGATCAAATCGTCTTGCTTTATCATGTTTATGATAAAAGTACACCTTACTTGTCTGAGAGCGGCCCACTCAGCAGCGCACCCACCAGGCGTCCAAGAAAAAATATTGTTGAGGAGATGTCGTCGAGCCATGATCTGGTGCAGACAAGATCCCACTGAAAAGAGACGTCAATGATCATGGTCATGAATGAGATGTTAACCATGTAACCGCTACCCAGTAAATAAAGAACATTTATACAATTTGGGCCGCCGTTGTATAAATGTGGTACAAATGTTTTGTGTTTGTCGGGTAATGACGAAGTCCTACAGCCTAACCCTTTAAGCGCGGGGATGGACTGTTGACGAGCGAATCCGACGTCACAAATCGCTCCCAGCGCTGAAATAATGCTAATTCACACATTAAAAAATAGTTGATTCACACAATAAAAAAAAGTTGATTCACACATTAAAAATATATAATGGCCGTAGACCTATAACTAGTTCAAACTAAGATATTTATGATGATTTTAAATTGAAACAACATGGCTAATACAAATATTTCTGCGTTGTAAGGGTTAATCTGTTTTTATTATTTGGTTAGGGGTTGTGTCAAGTTAAAAAAATTCAAAATCCGAGAAAATCTCGGAAGTGACAGGGTGGGTCAAGCCCCAACGCGTATTTTTTTTTTTGATAATGTTATGTTTTTTTTGTGTGTTTTTGTGTTGTTTTCATGTTTCCCTTCCCCCCCAAAAAAATGGATAGGGGGTGGGTGGATGGGGTCTGATCCATCCGATTTTTTCTCGGATTTTTGGCATTTTTTTAAATTGACAAGACCCCTTAAATCATAGTTATTTTGAGTGAACTGAATGCTTAAACTTCACAGTTTGCACATTAAATTTTGGGCTCTGAAATGAAACAACTATCGATAACTTTCATCCCCTTGAATTGTGGGTCGCTGTAGCGTAACATTGTATAAATGTCATACAAAAGTCAACAGCATGAGTGCTGGTATTTTCCAACTTCTTCTGAATTAGACCTTGCACATGATTGATCAGAAAATATAACGAAAATTATTTATCAGTTGTGATAAGATTTTTTACCTCTGACACTATTGTTGTTTCGTAATGCTCCCTCGAGTACCACCATTCGGTACAAGCATGTTCTGAGTCAGGGCTCTCTTCGCCCGTGTGATTACTATTTGGTAAGGTGGTCAGACATTGATCAAAGACTCTCCGTCCATCCACACGCGTCCATGGAATGGATACGTTCTTAAGTTCTGTATCTGTGAGATTTTGCCATTCTGCAGGAAGACCATCGTTCTGGGGTAATTTACAATGGTGGTCAGGAACAGGCCCCACAAACACCATGTTCATCGAGTGGAAGGCAGATGTGATGGATACGAGACACACCAGAAAGTAGAGGAACTTCTGGTAGCGCCCGAATTCACCAAGTTCTGCCAACAGATCGTCGTACTTCATGTTGGTGCTCTGCCAGGTGAATTATACCTCTTCAGTGTTAACAGACAGGTTCTTCTGAAAGAGAATGTGACTATAATGCATAATGTTAGGGTAACTCATAAATGCAGCTGTTGAAAACGACACTTATTGTCAAATTTAGATGTGATTGATTGATTGATTGATTGATTGATTGATTGATTGATTGATTGATTGATTGATTGATTGATTGATTGATTGATTGATTGATTGATTGATTGATTGATTGAGTGAGTGAGTGAGTGAGTGAGTGAGTGAGTGAGTGAGTGAGTGAGTGAGTGAGTGAGTGAGTGAGTGAGTGAGTGAGTGAGTGAGTGAGTGAGTGAGTGAGTGAGTGAGTGAGTGAGTGAGTGAGTGAGTGAGTGAGTGAGTGAGTGAGTGAGTGAGTGAGTGAGTGAACATTGATTCATGTGTTATGCACATTGTGACACCATCCCGACAGAAGGAAGCCCGGAGGCGGGACTATGCCCCAATTTTTTGTCGGTAACGGCATCGTAAATAAACCCTCAAACTTTAGGCATACGGTCAGTTTATAACACTGTTTAGAAAATCACGATGACAAGCATCTGATCAGGGCAGTACATCCAATATGTCATTTTAACCCTTTTAACACCAGAGCATTAAAAATAACTTGTGACAATTAATATGCGAAAATCATCTCGCAAAAAAATTCAGGATACAAAAATCGTTTGAAAAATCGACCATTATATCTACGACAGCTGTGTAGATGATGCAAAATCATAACAAAAATAAACAGAAAATTTGCAATTTCTAATTAAACATTTTAATGAAATTTTATTTGAAAAAATGTCAAATTTTAAACTTTGATTTCCTTTAGTTATACTGAACTTTAGAAGGAGTTATGTGGATCGTATTTATTTTTTTATTGTTCGCAAATATATAAATTTATTTTTTAGAACGATGAACCAAACATAGGGGTATATAATGTACTCAATGTACAGTATTTTTATGCAGTACTGGAATGATTTTTATGGGGTTTTTTGTCTATTTTATTTTCTTCACCATATCATATTTTAATAGAGAAATTTTATATTTAAATGAAAGATAAATAACAATAATATAAGTATTTATACCCAGATAGCGAATTAAAAAACAAATATAAACAATTATAACACTTTTTTTTTCGTAGTAACATGACATATTATACATGTAAGCCAACTGGTTTCTATTCAAACTCTGAATAGTCATCAGAATCATGGATCACATTTGTTGCATCAACTTCTATCGCTTTATCACATAGAGATTTACATCCACAGACACTGATACAGTTCAGGCTATTACGTATATCTTTTATCTTTGCAACTCTTGCACTTACAGCTACGATACTCAAAAACAAGTTTGAGGGCAGGTGTGTTATTCATCCAGTGTATGGAAATGCTGTTTACTTTCACCCTCAAACCAAGTCCATGTGAGGTCAAGTAAACTCGCCATATCGCAGGGTAATAGTTAGAATGCATAAACATTATGTTTATATGTAGCATCTTGACATGAGGGCAGACGTGATGGATCGGTTGTGAGCGATCCAAATGGATAATATCTCAATTAATTGACATTATGCTGTTGTTTATGCCCATATATGTCACTTATAGCTTCTCTTAGCAGTTCATTGGAAATGTTGAATGTTGTGCCAAGCTGCTGCATTGTTTTTTTTCAAAATGAAAAAATATTGCAGGTTAGTTTGAATGCGATATGGTATTATTACTTATTGAATTTAAGAAGAGCTGTATAAATCGACTTTTTGTTCTCAGAACCATGGATAAACACATTTCAAATGGTTGACCAAATATTTAGCAGATCTTGAACCCTGATCCATCGTTTCCTGGCCCGTATCTTGTAGGCTTTGCAATGCTATGTAGATATCCCACCTGATGTTTATTTTAGTAATATAAACAAGTTGCCGATCAACTTAAAATTTGCAAATGTATTGATTTTTTCGAAGGACTTTGTCTTTTAAAACCTGTTGTATATTTAAGCAACATGTTTTGATTGACTTGTGAATATTACAAATTCGACCAACCAGTAGGCCTGTATTTGTGGAAAATCCCGTATATATCCACATGCATTGTTTGTTTTTTGTTAATATCTAATACAACCCCAATACAACCCCAGAAGCTTTCATCTAGCTTGATAATATGGTCAACTTGAACAAAATTAAAATGCCGAGCTATGACTGCTCTTCATATACTTATGTTTCAAATGAAATTGCTGAGGGTGTATTTTAGTTATTCTCATGCATACATAATATTGCTAGAAGCTGGGACGGAAATTCATGCCTCATATGTTAATAATTTATATGATCCAAGGTGAATAAAAATGATACTACCATCATTGATACTTTAATGCAAGACTGTATTTGAGGAATACTCTTCGTCATTTTGTTTATCTACTCCTCTAACGCCAAGAACAGTACCACAATTATCAGGTAAATGTGTTTGACAGTTCAAAACAAATCTTGTTTCACCAAATAATAATATTATGTGTACTCAGTAAGTACTAATTATGCTTGGATATAGCTTATTGCTGTGCTTTGAAAATAATGGCTGGGGATAGTTGAACATCAATTGCCATCCATAGTGAATGAGACATGCTGATGCTACAACATCATCTTTAAAACACCAATAGGTAGACCGATAATTAGCCAGAGCCACTTCTACTTCTAGAAGTATATTAATAAAGCTACGACAATGCCTAAATCGTAGAATTGTTGAATAAGTTTGTTGAACCTTCAGTCGTTCATGAGTCAGAGTTGATGAAACTCATGATGTTTGACTTGTTGCCTTTTCTCAAACGAGTAAATACAGCCGTCTTCCTTGTGTCAAACATAATAATTAACATTCCTGCTGTGATGCAAGTTTGGTGTTAATTTGTTTTGTTATATCGGAATTTTTTTAGAATCATAATCACTGAAATTATGTACTTTAAACAAAGTATGATAGACACCAACTGAGGAGGTAAACCCCCCCAAAAATACATCCTTGCAAATTATTTATGTAGCTTTTGCTGGAGGGAGTGCATCTTCAGGTTTTATGACATATATCAGGCCTTTCAGACAATGTGCTAACTTTACATTTTGCTGTTTATTTTACCTTTGTGTAAATTACACCTTCCGTCCTTGTAGTAAAGATAGCAGCTTCAAATTTAAATAAATAATCTTTTTTTTAAATTATAACATTCTGTTTGCATAATAACATATAACAAAATAATATATTTAAATTTTTAATGCACAGAACGGTGCAAATTAAATTCAATATCGTTTCAGTTAAATTACTTATATAGGGCTTAACGCCTCAGAGGAACGAGATCGGTGGTGCGGTAATCCCTATCAGTGTCCGAAAAAGTGTTCATGTCAGTGTTTATGGTGTTATAGCTAAGAGTCCAATCCGAAGGCATCATCATACTTCAATATATTTCAGGGTTTTTGATAAAATTGTATTTCATTTTCATATCTAAATTGTAATAACTTTATTATTTTTTTTATTATTATCAGGTCCTTATTATTACAAAAAGTATATGTAAGATGCTTCACGGCTCACGTTATGACAAAAGTAATTGAATTATATTGTCAGAAAGTGGATAGGACATGCTGAAATGAACGACAGCCAATTTTGAACTCACATTAATTAAATAAACTATGTTTTTTACGTTTTATGTGGGTTTTTTTTCAAATAACTAACAGCAGTAAAGGATATGTCTTACGAAGGTTTCTTAGGTTTATATTAATGTATATTATGAAGTAAATATTATTCATTTACAGTGAAATGCGACGAAAAATATTTTCATTTTGGCGGCCATTTCGGATTTTCTGGAAAAGCAGAGCTAAAATTAGAAGGCTCAACGACTAAATCCCATTATTTGCCCTTAGAGAAACTGTGTACCAAATTTGGTGCTTTTGTCCGCCCGATAAACATGATGCTAAAAAATGACGCTAAGGAACTAATAAATATCCATTCAGGTTTGGTCGCAAAACACTTAATATGACACATTTCGGAATTTTTTATTTTGTGTTAATACAATCAATTTTACTAAGTAATCATATATGTTTAATACATAGTCGTATAAAACTGTACCATTGGCGGGAATTCAGCGAGATAAAACTTACAAAAAAATTATATTAAATTTAAAAAAACAAGCAAAAAAATTGATCAAGATGAAGTTTTTACAGCTTTTACAAATGTTTTATTTTTATTTTATTTATGGTTGCGCATGTAAAAATTTGTTTAGCGTATTTTAGCTGAATGTTTAATGAAATAGTATAATTCGGATAAAAAATGATGACTGAATAATATTATTTTTAATTGTATGACTTTTCTTAGGGTATGGTGATTAAAGTGTCCCAATTATGGTTTTTGGACACCGGAATTTTTGGTTACTGTTTCGAATATTATAGTTGATATATTTTCCTACAATAACAAACGAAGAAACTTATGTCGCGGGGGGGGAGGGGGGGGGGGTTACAGCAAAATCGTGTTTTTAGCAGGCTTTCGCAAATCAGCCCCAGGCCTGATACAGAAAACAGCAGATTCGTATATCAATGGACAAGTACTCACTGTTTTGATAAATCCACTAAAGTACAAAGTGAACATTATGTGCAATTCTTTCGCCACCATGATTAACAGTCAAAAGTTTACAGTACATGGAATTTATATATTTATGCGGGTTCACTAGTTTGCACGAGCCTATGCCACCTCGGTTGCAAATGATAAATTGACGTTATTTTAATTTTATCCTATATCCAATAAAAATGAGAGAAAGCAAGAAAATGAGATAATCCTTTCTATTAAGATTATTAACAGGATGGGCCAAGGGAGCTAAATTTGGATAGCTTCAATCTATTTTAAAGCAAAGGTTTGTTTGTTCGTATTTGCCTGACTGTACATGTGTAATTATTCCTTAATAAATCATACAGAGGTACGAGTGGACTAACGGTTGTCTCATTCACATTATACGATAAACTATGCTAATTGTATTCAATCAGTTCCTACCTGATGACCTATACCATGCACATATCCCCTATGTTGATGTATAATTATGCATATTTGCAACTTAATGCATGTAATGGACAAAAAAAATGCTAAATTTATTCACTTAGCATGTTTATTTATGATCAATGTTGACAAATAAGCAGTTACTGTTGTTTGCATTTTCAAGGCAGTATAGGTAATGTTCTATAAACATGATGCAAAGCATAAACGTATACAATATGTGTCAGAAGATTATTCATATTCACTTCCAGGAGTGGTGGTCTTGTGGCAAAATGACAAATATGTATATGCTTAAAAATGAGTGTTGTTTATATTTATAAATGTCATATATTGTGTTCCATGAAAGAATATAGCAGCTTTTTTTTTAAATATGTCTGTATTTATCCTGGGTTAAAATCTGAAACATTACACTTTGCTCCGTATTTTAATAAAGAATTTATTATCCACTTAGTTTTACAATATCTATGTGTGCTGAGCTTGCATCTGTTGGATATTTGGTTACCTTCACCTTCAAATCAGCAAAACACAAAATGGCCGCCAAAATGTAAAGAAAACCCCCGTATTTTATATGAATTGTTTAGCAAGAAAGCAAAATGTATATATTTATATTGTCTTTGGTATAAAATGACTTTTATTTGACCTTCAAATCCAAGACGTCCGCCGTTTTTTTATATATTTACTGCTACTATAATTACACCGCTAAAGGATAACGATGACGATAACGATGATGCTAACGATAATATGATATATTTGCTGTAACTTAGTGGACCATTAATAAAAGATATTAGCGAGTGCATTTAAAAGAAAAAAAATCAAATTGGCCGTGACATTCACCTAAGAATTAACAAAAAAACAATTAATGGTCCTAAAAATTTAAATGCCACATCTTTTTTGGGGTTTGTTGCGCAGGTATGTTTGATTTATTTTTGCATGCCTTGGGGTTCGAAACACTCATTACTGCTTTTAATTGTTTATTGTCTGACCTATATTTTATCGCAAAAGCCAAGATGGCCGTCATTTTACATACTAGTATTTACATAATCATAACGTCATTCGAAATATTAAGTACATCAAAGCATATCAGAATTTAATGTGCTCAAACATAGTTTCGGACGCCTTGTAGCCTAATCCTTCGTATAACAATAAAAACGCTTCCTTTTTGATCGAAACAAAGAAGACATACATTTCTCAACTTTAAATCACGCAAAAAACTGAAATTGTGTATTTTTGTGCGACAACAAAATAGAAAAGATTTAGGAGGTCACTTTTTGTTTTTTGCTAACTTGAAAGTGAAAGATATATAGAATGTTATTCGACGGATTCGCACTCAGCACACCCAAATTATGTAAAATCAAGTGCATACAAAATAAATTCCGAGCAAAGTTTAATGTTTCAGATTTCATCTCCAGATAAATACACACATTTTTTATAAGATGCTGCAATATAATCTTATATTTTTTAATGACATTTATAAATCTAAATATCTGTACGTTTCAAGCATCTACATGTCCGGGATCAGAAAACATAGCCCAGATATAGATATGACCAATATTATGCTGTATCATGCCGTTCCAATTGACCATGTTGACTTACTAGTAGGTTAGTTTTGTTGTTGATTCTGATTATTTTTTAATGATAATTATGCTTCGACGTCTGTAGAGACATGACTATTTACTCCATGGCAACATACTGCACATCATCAGAACAGAAATTTAGCAATCAACTATCAGACAGTTCACATGTGTTGATTAATAGATACTAACAGCAACGACAGATGCTTACGTAACCCGACCCCCTATATATATTTTATAATATAACAAACGCATCATGCGCAACGGAAACCACGTTTTCTCTTAAACCTGACACCATAGAGGACAACAAACAATTGTTTCCACATGGTATCAAAGTGTTACCCCTGAACTTATTTTAAGAGCACTTTTCGGATTCTGCTACCAGGCTATGGTATGACATAGCCCAATTTGTTTTTCTCTTGGAAATGTGGATATACAGTTACATGACATTATATATACACATGACAGATTTACCAGGTGTATCTGACAGTAATTCTTACCAGAACACCAGTCTCCAGATGGACATCGGTCACCCAGCAAACGTGAGACATTGACCGAGTGCTGGTTCAATATTAGGCTAGCGTCGTAGACGTAGGGTCAATGTTAGCCGTGACGTCCTCTATGTGGCCGTGGATTGCTGGATTTGTTTCACCCGAAAAATGGGTCCTCAGGAGGTTCTCTTGGCCCAGTTTAGCCTATATGTGCACAAAGGTGGCCTAAAGCCCGATTCATTTCATTTATTTCACCCGAAAAATCAATGTTTTTCAACATCGAAGTGACTGAGAGCGATCTCGATCCAAACGTCCAAAAAATGTCCATAAATATTTTAATGACCGCGTGGAAAACAAGCTGAGCACGCGATCTCGTAGCTGAAATGCTACCAATTCTAAAAAAAAACAATTTTCGATCTGATTATTCGAGGCCATGGCTTAGATATGACCGTCCAAAGAAAGTCCCACGAGTTTATATGGGGTCAATCTGTGCGTGAAACCTGTTTCAGCCACTTGCTGGGCGGTTGATCAACATACAATGTGACTCTATCATGGTTGATTTCAAGCGTAACAAGCATACTACTCCGCCGTATGAAGACAACATGCAGTAACTGCTCAATTTGAAAAGGAAATAGTTATTGCCTTTTGGATTTGCACGGCAGTATGTGTGAGTGCAAAACAACACGTAACTAACCGCCCAATAGTCCTAAAAACATGAAATAGGGCCTACATATTGAACTAGAATAGCATACTCTGCACCAACAGAGAAGCTTACAAGACATAAAGAGATAATGTGTGTGTATTTTTCCGTTGGTCCGTAAATTTTTATCCTTTGAGCTCTAAGCATGGCTTTACTTGTTTTTCATCTTTTCTATTAGACGAGCTAACACTGTTATTGGGAACGGGATGTCTGTTTAAACATCGAGATTTACAAAGGTTTGGTCTGAAACAAAACATATATTTAGTAATATCTGGTCATTAATAAATGTTTAAGCTAAACACATATTTAGTACCCTATAACTTATATTCTAAATTTTTTATGTAGTAGTAGTAGTAGTAAATCTTTGTTTTACGTCACTTTTCGGCACAAAAGGTCTTTTAAGTGACATTGTAATACGATAAAAACGTTGTAGTCAATTGATGATATGAATGATGTACAGATGATGATGTGAGGGTGGGGGTGATAGGGCATGGTGGGTTATTGAGAGTGTTTTCCTTCGCTCGCCTGATAAGGGGTTCTGGGCATGTCTAGGGGATATACCCCCAGACATGCCCCGACGGCCGGAGACTTGAGTTTTCCCTGTGCAATTTAATGCTGAGACTCTATGGCATTTTGCGCAGCTCCGCTATCCTCGAGACGGATAGTCCCTAGAGTAACAATAGGAAGGATAACTCCCTCTGGGCAACTCCATTCATCCCACGTGAGAGACCTAATGTCAAACACGCTATTGCCGGTTATTTAAGGCTACCACAGCCTACATCTGCGCCAGCACTGATGCGGGTGCTGCATTGGCTCCGCTGTGAGCGGAGGAACCAGGGTACGTCACTGGCAATCTGCCCGAAGATTATGGCCAGATACGAGGAGGCTGCACCTGCTCTTGAATGATTGCTGTAGACTAGTGCTTCCGTACAATGCCGTACACAGCATACAACAGACGAAACATATCCCTAATGACCCTCCCCGGATGGGGGCGAAAAGTACTACTACTAGCAATCATCCCAGCACCTCAAAAATTTTATGAATTTGTCAAAAATATTTGTATAATTTGATTCAAAACATATGCCAATCTTATATTTGTAATGCTAATTTTTCCTTTAAATCTTCTTATCCACCTTTGAAGTATTAAAACGTTGAATTATCTTTTTGTATAAACCATGAAAATCAGAGGGTTTATTTCATTCGAAATAATCAGAAATGTCTTAGTTAGCTCTTTCTGATTCATTTGAATACCTATGTTATGTGTCTACGATCATTATAAATAGGTTTACACTTACACAGGTCGACTTTAGTCGTCAGAATCTGACGTCTACATACGTCAGATTCTGACGACTAAAGTCGATCCCCGCGCTGTAAAGGTTAGGGGTGTAAAGGTTTATGTCTTAAATTGCTTTGAGTCCTGCCATAATATGCTGACTATATAACTGTTTGCCCTTCCATTGTGACATCAAAACGTGAAATTTGTTTGCTTTCTGATTAAATGCAATGACACTACAATGAAGAATGATAATGATTGTCAGTCCCCGATTGCTATAAATCGAAAATGATCCAGTTAAGAATGATCCACTACGATATATTAGGGGCATGATATATAATAGGCTAACCATAAATCCGCTGAATTTTTTTTTTTTAAACCATGGAGACCAAATTGCAAAATCGATGTCTTAGTTCGCTCTTTCTGCTTCATTTGAATACCTATGTTATGGGTCTGCGGCCAATATAAATATGTTATTTGTTTTAGAACAGGGACCGTCTTTAGACGTCAGAATCTAACATCTAAAGACGGTCCCCCATGGTTAATAACTTATGTCTCACTTATAATAATACTAAAAAATTAACTGTAGTGACATTCAAATAGCCCAGAAGATACTCCAAAATTATGTGCTTCAAATGTGTCCCATTCGGAGAATGTAAGGGAATATAAAATAAAAGTTACATATCAAGCGTATTGCTTTTAAATGTTGTGTTAAAATTAGAGTTCTCACATTAAAATCGTGATCTTCTACTTTATCTTAAAGTGAAATAAGCCAAATCATATCCATACATAACTTCCTAGCCTTTCATTATAACATTATAGATTGAGATCACTTTACCTATAAGCCATTCACTGTATCCTTCAGTTGTATGTCTTAATCACCCACTTACACATCCACTGACGACATATTATTGTAGAGTGAGAGAGAGACGTACGTTGTCCTATATTTATATACACCTGTCTCCACTAATGGGTAATGACTATTAATGAGTATTAAGGGCACATCTGAAATTAAACCGTGGACTGGGCAAAGCGACACTTTATCCGATAAATGCTGGGCGGCTATGCGGTATATTCCCCTCAGCAAACACGAGACGTTGACCCAATACTGGCACAATATTGGCCCGCCGTCTACGACGTCGGCCCAACATTGGGCCAGCATTGTGTCAACGTATCGTGTTTGCTGGGCCTATAACATTATGCCGACATTGTGGTGGCTACCCAGAAAGGAGACAACGCATTTGTATGACATGTGTATAACGTCGGCAAAACGTCTTCGACGTTGGTCCAACATTGTACAGATGACAAATACATTGTGTTTGCTGGGTATCTGTGTGAGACAACCCGCATAACAGTGATCAAATCGATTTTATCGAACCCGAAAGATGCATTATGAGGCTCAGGTTGAAAGTAAAACTGGGGGTTATGTGCTTAATGTGTGTGGTAATTATTACAGGATATTTTATACCCCTCAAAATGCTAATTCATCAGATTTATGGCACAATCCATCCCAACACTTAGGTATTTCTTCTCATATTCATTTACCTCCAGGCCGCCTCGAATCCAAAATGTAATGATCCAGGCTTAGATGACGTGGCATTATGACAAATGTAAATCATATAATGCAGTGCATAGTCAAAATGCAGTAATTGCTTATTTACTGCTTTTTGGCTCTGCACGACATGATAGGATTAGTATTGATTTTTAAAATGTAAAAACATAAGATCATATAAAAAAACTTTTTGACACAAGTTCTGTCAATATTAACAGGTGACGTTGCAACAATCGCTGAATACGCACTGTTGGTTCCAGGTTTGGATGCCGATTGGTATTCGCTGCCCAGTGAAAAAAAATAACTCAGCATCGTTATAAGTGCGTTTATAATGATGAAATCGGTTTGGTGAACTTTAGTTTGTCTCTTAATATGACATTAGATCAAAAATAATATTATTATGTACCAATAGTTTCTTACTATATTTCCTCTTTTGTACGATTATTTTTTTATGTTTTGCCTCACCATACCTCATCGTACTTTAAAATTATTTTCCAAGAAAAGCATACACCTGGGGATCAATATAAGGTGATGAGGTTGTAGCAGACAAGCTGACCTTTTATTTCCATGCTACATTTCCATTAATGTATCCTGTACTGCCTTCTATTACTAGGTGTCATTAACCTGGCTGAAACTGATGCATGAATAAAAGTGTTATTTAGAGATTATCTGGTGTTGAACAATTTGCTTCTTCATTGATTTGTGTTCATAAACATGCGATTTGCAACATATATTTTGTGCGACAATTTACAAAAAAAAATGCAAAATTGAGCGGATCCTTACTCTGCTATAATACACACTCAATTATGCACATTATGATGAAATAAATATATAACCTCTAAATAAAACTTTATTCCACGTATCAGTTTCAGCCATGTTTCCGAGGTTAATGACACCTAAAAATTACTCGAAACATAAAATAATTACTGTAGAATGGAAATGAAAGGTCTGTATGTCTGCTACAATCTGATCAAATTATTACGTAAATTATATCGTTCCCCAAGTGAATATACTATTGGCAAATAAACTTTAAAGTAAGCTGAGATTATGGTCAAGAAAAATAGTCAAACGCTGTGTTTTCATCTTTAATGATACATAATAATACGGAAGCTTTGAAACGACATGACAAAAATATTTTTTATCTCGTTTTAACGACTTATAAGTCGGTAAATCGACTTAGCGTAAGTCGTTATAACGACTTATAAGTCGTTAAATCGACTTTTGCTAAGTCGTTATAACGACTTATTAGTCGTTAAATCGACTTAACATAAGTCGTTATAATGACTTATAAGTCCGTAAATCGACTTAGTAAGTCGTTAAATTTACTTAGCATAAGTCGTTAAATCGACTTATAAGTCGTAAAATCGACTTAGCATAAGTCGTTATAACAACTTATAAGTCGTTAAATCAACTTATGCTAAGTCCTTAATTACGACTTATAAGTCGTTAAATCGACTTAGTAATTCGTTAAATCGACTTAGCATAAGTCGCTATAACGACTTATAAGTCGTTAAATCGACTTAGCATAAGTCGTTTTAACGACTTATAAGTCGCTAAATCGACTTATGCCAATTCGTTATAACGACTTATAAGTCGTTAAATCGTTACATTCGTAGTACGGAAGCTTTGAAACGACATGACAAAAAATTGTGTAATATACCATTTACAATGTAATTTTGTGTCGATTCAGGATCTGTTATTACATGTATCTCCAATATTCGAATTTTCCACATACGACTCATTTTACCAGATCAATACAAGTACAATGACAAAGGAAAATTGTGTTGAAAGGGAGATTATACATAACATTGTTATTATGTATAATGGTGGTTATGTGTAACAGATGTTGTACTTGTGAAGGAGCATACATTTTTATTCAATGATTGTTTTTTTTTCCAAAAAAGGCATGTATAAATGTCACAACGGAAATTAACCCTTAAAGCGCTGAATAAATTTGTAAAAAACATCGCAACCAAAGGGTGTTTTTTTAATTTGAATTCATCATAAATGCCTGTTTCCGATTCACTTGAATACCTATGGTATAGGTCTATATGGCCGTTAGAAATATGTTTACTCTTACAGTGCGGGGATCGACTATAGTCGTCAGATCCTGACGTCTAGAGACGTCAGATTCTGACGACTAAAGTCGATCACCGCGCTGTAGGGATTTAAGGGTCCGTAATTAAATGATTAGTTAACTAATAGCTGGTATTCAAGTATCCACTTAATAATACTTCACAAAATCATAGGAAAATATTCATGATAACATGGCATGTAAAGGTCTAGACATTCATTCACGGCATACATAAACATAAAAATACGGGAGCTGTTCCAATTGACGTGCCACGTTACGTGGTCATAATCATTCCTTCACAGAAGACACGATACATTGATCCAGTTTTGTTTCAATGTTGGGTCAGTGATGTAGACGATGGGCCAACATTAAAACAACACTGGATCAATGCCTCGTGTTTGCTGCGTTTTATCCTAAATAAGAAGCCTAAAATGTGATTCCGCAGGGTTAGAAGCTGCGGTGCAATGTCAAAACGCAATATCTTCTTAGTTTTCAAGTAAGCAGTAAATGCTTTATGACTTTGCAAGACAGAATAGCATTTATTAACCCTTTAACCGCCAAATTAATCAATTTGAATTTTCACCCACTTGAAGTTGTGTCTCGCTGACGCGATCCCCAACTTCAAGTGAGTGAAAATTATTCAGATTTGACAAAATGGAGGTCAACTCCTTTTTAAAATCTTGCTGGTTGGTGTCACATTTTATCTTCAACATATTTAAAATGTGGTACTTAATGCGATAATAAAAAATGAAAACCCGAATATATGCGGCACCGGCGGTTAAAGGGTTAATGATCTTAGAATTGCAATACGTGATATCATGTAAAATCTCAAGCTTCAAAAACACTTGTAATTTTGACACACTCTGTCAATTTAAATATACACGTGAATAATTATGGGGCACAGAGGCAAACAACAGCAACTGTTCACTTGAAAAAATAAGCGGTTACTGCTGCTGGTATTTTCACATAGCATCGGATACACAGACAGTGAGTGAACAATACGCATTTATGTGGACATTTTTGGACAATGCAAGTACAATGACAATTGACAAAATATTGAAAAGGAGATATAATATAATAATTGTATTGTCTGTATATAGAAATGTACGCCTTTTATAAAAGTGTATGTGCCATATGTGGCAAGCCCTACATAATAGTCATAACCCACTAGTACCGCTAGAACCGTAAAATACTGGGGTTTTTTTTATGCAGATATAAATCCAAATCAATTGACCTCCAAATTCACTAAATAGCCTAGATAATTAAATAATGTTTTATTGATTATAATAATAAGAGTAATAATGATAAGTAATTAATAATAAATTATTTAAATAGTTTCTGATGGAATGTTCAGCATGCTCCATTTATTCCATAATTTAATATATTTTTTTGTCAGGTTTCAAATTGCGTTAGCTATTCCAGCTTTAAAGCGACAAAATGAAGCTAAAATCATCAATAAATTGGTATTTTTATTCTGGCTTGTTAATATGGTCATGGAAATTAATGTGAAAATGTCCACAGACTGGAATTGCGTGAGTTTTTATGGCATATCTTAAATTAAACGTATTAACCCTTGAAACGCTAGGTAATAAAAATTTGTTTCACCCACTGAAAGTTGTGTTTTGCTGTATACCATGACCTACAACTTCAAGTGGGTAAAAAAGCAGAGTGTTATTGTTTAGAGGGGGGGGGGGGGAGGGAAGACTGAAAATAGCTATGGACATGATTGCCAATTTAAAGAGTAGTTATTAAACCGTCGGTATCGATTATATTCGTTTTAACATTTTTCATAAGCATATTACATATCAGCCTTGACACATTACATAAAACGTGACCCCAATCAGCACAACTTCAAGAGAGTGAAAATTCAAATTTAATACAATTGGGCGGTTTCAGGGTTATGAATATAGGCCTACGTGTGTATACTACGATCACAACTTGAGCTCTCAGTCGATATGTTATGCTTTGTTATTCAATGATAAGATCAAATTGTACGATCATTGTTATGCACCTTCAGGTGGGAATTACGTTAGGAATTCACAAGCTCCCCTGTGCCCTCTTTTTAGAACCACTTGGCATATTTTGAATAGTATTTATTAATTCAATAATTTACAATAAAGCCGTTTTGGGCTTCATTCAACCACCAAAGCGCTATATTATACAATTTCAGCTTTTACCCACGTCTAGTTGTGTCTCGCTGCCGCGAATCACAAATTCAAAATGTTAGAAATCAGAATATTTGGTAATCCAGAATTAAGAAGCGATGAGTACATTAAGAGTTAATATACGATATGCTGTTCATTCACCATGTAACCGCCAAATTATTTGACTGTAATTTTCACCCACTTGAAGCTGTGTCTCGCTGACGCGACTCACAGCTTCAAGTGAGTGAAAATTATTTAGATTTGACAAAAATGATGTCAAATATTTGGAAATCGTGTTGATTTGTGTCACATTTTTTGCCTAATATGTTCAAAAGCTGATATTTATTGTAAATTAGAACTAGAAAAAAAACAAACAAAAAAACGAATATAATCGAGACCGGTGGTTAAAGGATTCATAAGTTTAGGTTATGTGCGCTAACTTTCGCATGGAAAGATGGGAATTGCGGCGGAGCATTTGAATCTCTAGGTGTATAAAATAAAAACAAGAACACGCGGACACAATGCAGAAGGGTTTTTTATTCGCGCTCCTGTGCAGGAAGGAGCGCGCAACGCGTGGCCCTGCACGAAATAATTGTCGCAGCATACTTGGTTTTATCCGTAAAAACAGAATCTGTGTACGATACAGAGTCTGTAATCATTGCCATTCGTAAGGCTGTGCCCCAAAAATCCGGTACGCGTACGATCGATTGCGCAATGAATTACTGTGTCATTATTTGATCAATTAGTTTTATATCATTCTGTAATGACAGTATATCTCATTAGAATAATGCCTTGACGTGGGGACTTAAAGCCCTGTCTTTATAGGTGAATTTATAATCTAAATAGGGCTACCCACACATTTTTCATGAAATTTGTCGTCTCAACGTACACTGACCATCAGCATAGAAAACCACAGCTTTTGCCATCTCTGACATTGAACCATGCAGTTCACGTCAAGCTCAGAATAACTTCGGTGGGAGCCAGGAGGGTTAAAACAGCGACTGGTGTACTAAAATGAAAATGTTCTGAAGAAGTCTGATCATTCTATTAACATGCTATTGTGTGAAAGTATTATAGTGCAGTAAACAAATACACATCGGCCACTCAATATTGGTTTGATTTCGAGCCAACGTCTTCACCGAGTGAATCATGTTTAAAGTATGTAATATTATATACATGTATGTTATATTTATGTGTAAAACATGATAAGGCGCCATGTAGACGGGTAGACAGTTGTGCGGCGCGTGATTGATTTATACAAACCATGCAAAGAGAGTTATATGAATTATTTCTGCAGCAGATATACTAGAGCTACGTCCCGTTATGTCCTTAGGGAAGATGGGGGTCTTGCCTCACAAATATATCGTTAAAACTAGACCTGAATTATCGCTAAAGTGCAAATATACATGCCTCCAATATTGTTTGAGCGGATCAGATTACCAGCACCCTTATTTGTTACTCGTTCAGTATTTGAGTCCTTTTTGTCAAAAATCAAATCAAGTCTTGGCTGTAGTAAGGCCTTTTAGTTTTTCAAAAATCGGCTCAGCAGGTCTCCATCTTCTCTCCATCTTTTAACATACTCATAATCGGATCCTTTCGGACTATGGATTTTCTCCTAAATCGCTAGAGGCTGGACAGGGAACGTAGGGCACTATCTTGAAATTGGCACAGTGCCAATATCTCATATTCAGAGAAATTCCCCAGCCCTACTTATAAAAAAAATAAAATATGAATAACTAATTCCAAGACACTGTGGACAAAAGTGCTTACGGCGCCGGTGGCAGAGGAGAGGGCAGAGGGTGGCTGCGCAGCATCTTTTCAAGTAACAATAATGTTTGGACTTGCCTTGATGCGTTTTTTTTGCATAGCTGCCAAAAAACCCATAAGCAAGATTTCAATCAATCTGTCATTACAAAAAATAACCAATAAAATTCAAAATGGTAGACAAAAATCAAGTCCGAACATTATTGTAATTTGAAAAGTCACGATTCCCCTCCAGTTATTCTTAGAGGGGACAGCCACTCGGTCAAAAAATTATGTTCAACAAAACTAAACATGGCACTGTAAATACAATTGATCGTAGATGTCAATGCCCCTGTGCATGCTTTACATGTACATACATAGCCATCTCCGGTACGTCATTTGCATACACAATAATTAGTTAAGTATTATGCTGCAAGGGCCAAGGGCAATATTTAACTGCATGCGTAAGTGAACAATTAACGAAATCATGTCTGCTATAATGCTCAGTGTGCAGTATGGATTCACACCGTTGTTACTTTGTAGTATTATTCAGGGGGGGGGGGGGTATATTACATAGTTCACCCCAAACACCACTGTCAAAGCTCGTGCTCGGAAAAACATGTGGTGAGTGCGAACATAAAAGGTTGATTTTGGAGGCGTAATGTTTTGTTGAGGCGCTACAGGCGGTCACGATCTGACGATAATTTCAATACTTGCTGACATGCCTAATCGTAAATGGTGGACAACTGTAATTCAGGTAGGCCCATGGGTAGGCTTAACTGGTGCACCTCTATATCACCATTGATCGAAAACGGCCTCACTCTGTTAGCTGACCAATTGGTAAAAGCTGCCATTTCAGTCAGATCACACAACCTCCGAGACAGAAAACCAGCCTTTACCTTTGCATACGAGACTCAGACAATATTGTCCGACATATCCTTTTCTGCACTAGAGCACAAAATCACTTATTGTATTAAAGGCAACTGATCCTGACGGTATTAATACGTTTTTGTTACAAAAATACCGCAAAACCACCTTGTAGACTGTTTAATTATTCTTAAGAGGCTGGAGTGTTTCCTAACGCTTGGAAAACAACCATTGTCGTCCCTGTGTACAAATAAATGATGAGTGATTATACACTGGTATCCCTTATATGTGATGTTTCAAAACAAAAAAACTGAAAGGTTTGTGTATACAATAAAATGCATTTTTCCCCGATGGGTAATAAATTATTAGGCCCTCACAAGACTGGGTCCCTCGATAGCACTGTTTCTCGACTTCTATCTATTACGCACAAGCTAAGCAATACCCTGGATGACGTTAAATATATAATAATTTTTCTCCTAGATCTATCATAGGCATTTGATAAGGTATGGCCTCAATGTGATCTTTTTACATTAAAGCGGACGGAGGTTCTCTGGAATTGACTTCATATAGTGGGACTGATATTCACTGGAATTGTTCAAATTGTCACAAACATACCACATTTGGTACATGATTGTCTGGAACAGGTCATTCTCATTCATAAGATCCAATATTCTTCCACTAACTGGCCAATATGGCAATACCTAGCAAAAATAGTTTCTTTGACATTCTATGCCACATGGTCAGGCTAAAGAATACATGTGGCCAAACACATTTTGTCTGAAATTACCAGCTTTTTATAAGTGAGGTGGGGTGAACCAGGGAAGGGTTTTACTACATCACACATATAAAGTGCTATATTTCGTGTCTAACTTAGGCCTGGCATTATGTGCTCTTGTCAGTACTATCTGGTGAGATATCCGAAGTCAAAATGCCAAGCCTGCAAAGAGCATGCAGAGAGTATGCAAACACCAAGAATGCACAGAGTATGCAAGGAGGATGCTAAATGGTCCAAAATGTGAATGCGCAAGCAGAATGAAGGAAGCATGCACAGAGGATGGATGTACAGGGGATGGCAACAGACGAATTATTTAAATGAGCGCATCCTTATTTAAATGAGCACATCCTTGCTTGGATGCATCCCAACCACATCATTGGCTGCATCCCCTGAGCATCCCTTGTTGCATCCACTGCATCCCTTGAACACATCCCTGGTTGCATCCCTTACATCCCTGGTTGCATCCCCTGTATCCCTGGTTGCCTCCCCTGCATCCCCGGTTGCATCCCCTGCATCCCTGGTTGCGTCCCCTGCATCTCTGGTTGTGTCCCCTGCATCCCTGGTTGCATCTCCTGCATCCATGGACGCAACCCCGGTAGCATCCCCTGCATCGCTGGTTTCATTCCTGGTTGCATTCCTGGATGCATCCCCTGCATCCCTGGTAGCAGCCTCTCCATCCTAGGCTACATACACCTAACACAGCCCTAAAAGCACCATTAGCCTCCCTCCCCACAAGCAAATCCTGTAATTAATACATTAATAAAGTAGAAAAAACGTATGGTTTTCTTCCTTGGTGTCATACAGGACCCCCTGTTTTCCATTCAAATCACCACAACATGTCATTATCCAATATGTGAATAGGCCTGAATGTAATATGTGGGATGGGTGATATACCTCATGTGTCTAGCTCGTCACTGCCCTTACTGAAAAGATTTCGGTGAATGCTGTCTTTCATCGTGCTTAGCGAACGTTTAGCGAATGCTCTCCCAACGAATGCAAGACGAATGCTCAGCGACTGTTCGCCACACATGTATGGTGAACAATCAGAAAATGTACATGGCGACTAATTCGGCGATTGCATGACGAAGAGCATTCGCTGAAAATTTCTAATTATTGCCATGTGTAGACCTAGTTATGTAGGCCTACTATTACATACACATAGTTTTGAAGATAGTCCAAGGATTCATTGCTCATATCTGCACACAAGATTAATATAAACCCATCAGATTGCAGATATATTTAAAGCTGAGGATGCAATGACGCATCCTTCTAGCATCCCTTTCATCTAGTGCCTGAAGTCATCTACAGATACAGCAGGATGGAAAGAAAAGGATGCAGTTTGTGGTGCATCCACAATGCATGCTTTGTATCCAGTATGAAAATGTCTGCATGCCTCCTGCATCCTTTTCGCATCCCCTGCATCCTTGGTAAATTGTTTGTATTTTCTCTGCATCCCATTTGCATTCTCTGCATCTCAGGGTGCGAAATTGCATTCTTTCTGCATCCCTTTTGCATCCACTGCATCCACAGTGTTGAAACTCCCTGTATCCCTTATTTATGCTTGCATCTACATTGCATTCACCATGCATCTCAAACATCCAATGCATCCTTACTTCATCTTCAATACATGCTCAATGCATCCGATTTGGGAATGCAATTTTGACTTGGGATAAGCTTTCATCTGTACATGTAACATATGTAATGACTATCCTACATAGTTGTATTATATAACTTTAAAAATACATTCTGAGCAATATGGCCTATGTTGATTTTATGCTAGGCCAGCGCTATAGACGGTTGACATACATCAATCCAACATTGTCAATACCACAGCGTAAACACGATAGTTCTACACAGCCCAATGTTTCCTCAATGTCGGGCCTGCATCACAAACGATGAACCAACGTTTAACTTATATTGGGTCAGTGTATCGTGCTGACTAAGACTGTAAGAAGGATGACAAAGCGCTGGGTTCATGTTAATCCACAATATGTGATGCTGTCCCAACATTAAGCAAAGAGTAGTTGATACCATCACTGTGCACAGTCTTCCTGGTATCTTTGTATTACACAAAAACAATTCTACAATTACACAAATAAAATACACAGATCTACTGTTGTTTCTAAATATGCTTGACCGACATCGTATAGGATGGACCAGCTATAATACAGCACAGGTTGATTGCATGTACTTGTAATAATATTAGGTAGAGATAACGATATTTTTCACTGTTGAACTACAGAGGTATAAGTTTGTTAGCCACAGTATCTAAGGCCACACAAATGTATTTAATTGTTTTACCGATTTTTTTCAGCTTTGGGGCTGTCAGGTGGCGGCAAAAAAAAAAATCAGATAAAGGTGTTTAATTTTTTTAGATTGGTCCACAATACAGAAAGCGACGAGTTTCCCAGGTTTGGGCCAATTACGAACGCTGACATACTGTATTATCCCTAATAAACGCACTCCCCCCCCTCTAATAAACGCACCCCCCCCCCCGTTTTTTCTGGTAGGGTACCCTATAAACTGGCTTGAAAAAAAACAAAAAAATTTACTCTCCTGTCCTTAATATCAACAAACCATTTCGTTTGCTTACACGGCGGCCGATTTTGCATACAGGTTCGTTCGTTGTGGTCAGGTTCGTTTAACAGAAAATTAGTCTTATTAAAGTCAAGAAAAAAAACATGTTTTTCTATTTGACT
The DNA here is from genome assembly GCA_964017125.1 of Flabesymbios commensalis. Lineage (NCBI taxonomy): Eukaryota > Metazoa > Annelida > Polychaeta > Terebellida > Flabelligeridae > Flabesymbios > Flabesymbios commensalis. The sequence continues at coordinate 50,180,293 of OZ024912.1, forward strand.
ACTTCCCTGGACAAACTGAGAGAGATAAGACGTGAATGAATAGCTGCCGCAGCCAGCTGGATAACTGCACAACAAGACGCTGTGTGTCAGATCTGGATGTAAGACTAGATTTGCACACGACACCACTAGACGCCAAACCGATGCCGGTCCAACGTAGGTCACCATTGACGACGATGGCCCAGCATTAGAACAACACTGCCCCGACGTCTCGCGCCGACAACATTCACGGGCATACAGATAGCGTCTGTGTGCGTGCGCTGTCTTCAACTTCAATGCTGGGTTAACAACTAAGATACCGGCCCAGAGTTGACACTGCCTGTTTGCCATTGAATATATCAATGAGAATCATGTCATCCATAACATTTGTTTTTTGATTCTTATTTGGCAATGTATTATCGATCAATCCAGGTGTTTCGGGTTGAGTTGGAGTGTAATGTGTGTGACACATTAACATAACTATAGCGTGCACAGTGTCAGCCTTAATGTATCACAGCTATTTTTCACACCTGATGTCGGCACCTGGCTGCACGTTGTGTTGTGTCAGACTGACCGCAGCGTGTCAGTTTTGCTTTTTAAATACGTGAAGCACATACATGTATCATTCCCTGCATAAGCCTTTGTAGTAGAAAGAGCCGCCACTTTTATGGGGAGCTAACACGCTTGACCACTCTCCAAAATAACATTATGTACACGAATGACCATGGCGAGTCCAAGAATTGACAAATTTATACACACCACAGCTGGATACATCTAAGGCTTCAAAATGGGGCATTCTATAGCACATTTTGGCCCAAATGTGAGCGCTTTTCTTGTTTTTTTGGAACCGTGAACCTCTGGATTCGCCAATGAATGAAACTCCTACAGCCACCCGTCTTGAATATTACCGTGTAGACTGAGATTTTTAGTCTTTGTCACTTTGCAGCTATCTGGTCAACGAAGCAAGCAAGGTGAAGATATTTTGTCAAAAGTACCGCTCTCGAGCGTCAAAAATAATTGTTTTGGCTTTTATTTTAACCCAGATCACTGATAATAAATCCATTTGATGGCAAACATTCTTCTGTAGATTTGCATGTCCCACAACAGTACATTATTTCTCTAAAGTAGCAAAAAATGCACTTTACGCACAAGTAATGTAAAGTGGCATCACCAAGATAATGTCGTGCAATGAGCTCATATCTTATTTATGTGGTATGGCCAATATTATGGCATACATTCAGGTATTTTAGTCCTTTCCCAGATCAGTACTCTCAAAGGTTTTTAAAAAGTAGTGTCTTCAAAACATCTGAGGTAATATCATACAAAAATGGTGTGTTGGACCGGTGTTGGCTTATATAGAGGCCAGGGTTGCCGACGGTGGACCATCATTGAGACAGCATTGGTTTGGCTTCCCGTGCTTGACCATGTGACTGCAAAGCTATTATATTCAATTTGTGGCTGTGTCTCGCTGACGTTGGGTTCAGCTGGGTGGAGATTATTGTGCTTTGATAAATTGATGTTTGAGTTAAAATCCTATCCCATATTTATCCAAACGTTTTTTTACACTGTCCCTTTAAAATTTAATTTCACAAGCTGCATGATATTTTGTATAATAATTGTGCATTGTGATTCATTATATTTTATACAATCAATTATTTTATATTACTTATAATAAGGTGGCTTCCATGCCAGCGACTCTTTGAGTCTTAATGGGAGTCATACTGACATGCTATTTAATTTTTTTTTTCACAATGTTATTTTTTACTCCTTCTTCACTGGTCATTGTAAACCCCCTTTTCTCAGTAAATCGTGGGGAGTGTCTCTTGCATCGACATAGATGTTTTATTCAAATTTTATAAAAGACTTGAATATAATAAACAAAACAAAAAGTCAATTAGCTATCAGCGTCCAGTTTGATCTGACCAAACAGGTTAATAATATGTTTGGATGATATTTGATATTGTCGTCATCATTATGGACAATTGAAGAGGTATGCCTCACATGTACCGGCTTAAACTGTCCAATTGCTTGGATTATAACATGCATAATATTGTATCTTAAATTTGCTGATGTTAATATGATATAATAGATAATTGTTCATGCGTCATGTTCTAAATGCTACTGAATTATTATTATGTATATTATGTCCAGGTGGCAAAGCGTTAATTCCCAATAAATGACAATACCTCTCCACGAGCCATCTTTGTATTATCACTTGGCATATTACTCTGGTAGTAACTAAAAATCACTCTCAAATGTCTGTCGTCCTGCATACAAGTAAGGCTACTATGTTTTTTTTTCACTGTTTTAGATGAGCACGTGCTTTAGATTTAGGTCGCTTATAAAAAAACATGTTTTTTTCTGCCCAGCGCGCGCATTGGATTTCTGTCGTTTTTTGAAAAAAAGAGTTAATTTAGGGAGATAAAAAAAATTCTGAAGAAAACATGCTTATTTCAGAAGATACAAAAAAACATTTTTCTAGCTATGTTTTATTTACTTGTTTTTTTCGTCGCCCTCATTAACTTTTTTATCCCCCGCCAAACGAAGTGGGGGCGGGGATATTGGCATCGCCTAGGATGTCAGTCTGTCCGTCCGGCGTCCGGATTTCCGCATTTCGTTTCCGAAGCTGAACTCTGTAATCCGTGCATGGATTTCTTTAATTTGAGACACACACATCCCTTAGGGGGTGTAGATGTGCCTATTGGGTTTTTTGAACTTTAATATGCCTGATATTTGGTGAACTGTGCCAAATAGCTATACCATTACTATAAAACAAAAATGTGCGGTTTTAGGTGGGGATATGCTCTGAAAATTTTATAATTTAACAAATTGAAAATGGCCGCCCATCGGCCATGATTAATTTTATAATGTGTGATATTTGACAAACCGTGCCAGATTGCTAGACCATTACTACTATAAAACAAAATGTGCGGTTTCAGGTAGGATATGCTCTGATAAATTTGAACTTAATCAAATTCAAATTGGCCTATTATCGTCCACAATTAACTTTAATATTGTACACCAAGGAGATATGATAAAGGTTTAAATTGCGGGTCAATGTTTTTTACGTCGGCACTGGATCCAGTTCTAATTATGAGAGCCCACTGTTTTTTAAGTACCGGGCATTCGGTCCAAATTTGCATACATCCAAGATGATCCGACAAAAAACAAAATAGGCGATTGTTATTAAGTTTTTGAAATGTGAACATGAAAAGCAAAGTGAGTCATTGTCTCGACCGTGTGTTGTCCCCGTTTACGGCGAAAGGGTTATGCCCCTTTCGAAACCCCATGAACATAATTATAGAGCAGCGGCGCGCGAAAAATGAGTCAGTTTTTAGGGTACGGAAAATCCGTGTTTGCTGAAGAAAAACACATGAAATCGAAATAGCCAACAAAATTCCACATTGATAATTCATTAACCCTTTAAGTCCTCACAATGCATTAAAGCATCACCTTACATCCCTGATAACAGACCTGATTTTCCTACAACCAAGGGTTTTAGAATGAAAATTTCCATGAAACTGGTTTACCAAAACATGGTCATTTTCTTCAATTTTTCACTCACATCAAATCATTTTCATTCACTACAACTCGAGAATTGCGAAAGCAATTCGCGGCTTGTAGTGGATGAAGATGACTATGGTAAACTCAGGCTTGAAATGGTTAAGTCTATGTATGTGCGGCATTCCTATATCAGCCCTGGAAACAAAAATTCAAAAGGATATACCCGTCCAATGATTACTATAAAACAAAATATATGGTTTCAGTGAGGGATATACTCAATATATACTCAATAATCAACATACAGCATAGTGGTATTAATTCCTAGGCTAGACTGCATAATTTTTTTCAGAAAGTTAGAAAAAATATCCGGGTCATGGCGGTCATCTTCAATTTTTTTTCAAATTAGAACCTTGCAAAACTGATAACTTCAAAGCCGCTTATCCGATATACTCAATATTCAACATACTGCATAGTACAATATTAATTCCTAAACTGCATCAGTTTTTCAAAAAGTTAAGAAACATACCATCTTAGGGCGGTGATCTTTAATCTTTTTGGTCAAAATAGCACCTTGTCACCCTAAACATGCTAAAGCTGCTGCCAGCCTCTGCCTCATAACATAACTTGATAATTACGTGTACAAATTGATTATCTGGTAAAATTATAGTGTCATTGCATGTCAAATCAACCAGTTTTCAGAAAAGTCCACGGGTGACCACCTCAGAATTAAAAAATATGTATAAAATTAACTATTTAACCTAAAATATGAAACTATGCAAAATTTCAGCTCAAACAAGATATGGCCCTTTTAATGTGGTGGGGCGCTGTAACTCCCGCGGGAATTTTTGGCACATCGATTTTCGGTCCATTTTTCAAGGCCTATAACACCATTGGGTGCTCAGAGTAGCAGAGATATAGTATTGCTAAATAAAATAGATTTCACAAATTTGTTTTGACTGTGCAAGAGTCTAAAAGTAAATACAATTACTATTTATTTTGCTGAAATCTTCAATTTGTACTTCATCTTGGAGACAGAGACTTAACTACTTATACTGTGATTACATATTTCGAAAGCAGACTCACTGGGAGATGAACAGATTCTGAAAATTGCATAGCTCTAGACTATCTGTTTCAGATGAAAAGCTATAGGCCCTGAAACATGGTCCCAAAATAGATGTGCTAAAATACCAGCGCTCGATCTCCACTACATTAAAGGAGGCATATCTTTAAAACTATTGTCTTGTTTGAGCTGAAATTTTGCACAGTTTCTTATTTTATGCTATAGTTGATTTGCGATTTTTTTCTTTTAATTCAGAGGTGGTCACCCGGAGCGATACATAAAAAAATGTTGAGTGAATCTCGCTAATGAGAAAATTTGTCGATCGGAAGTTGCTGCACTGCAGGTCGGCCATGTTGAATTTTATCATGTTGAAATTTTTCATGATATAACCCTACCTGGAACAACACATTTTGTTCTATAGTAAACTAATAGTCTAGCTATCTGGTCCGGTTTTCCAAATCTTACGCATATTAAAACAATAATGGCCGGGGATCGACTTTAGACGTCAGATTCTGATGTATAAAGTTGATCAATCCTATTCAATAGGCTATGCGTGCAGCATTTGCAAGTCAAAGCGTATATCACCGGTAGGCCTACAAGCCTACCTGTTTGTAGCATAGTCCTATTCTGTGTAACTCAATAGCATTGACCTCAATGTTATCAGCGAACTAAGTAATACAATGAAGTATCGGGAAGGGAGTCTTATATAACATTGCTTTCACCGAGTAGCCATTCAAAAGGGTTTCCGGTGACGACACAGAATAGGCCTGAAGCTACATTTCTAGCCACCATTTAATTGCCGATAGGGGAGTATTTCTTGAAATAAAGCCGCCCTGGGCAGACTCTTTATACATGTAATAGATAATATATTTCAAGACCTATATATATAGGCCTACTAAGGCCTAGTAATCAAATTTGACATTTTCAGCGTGCCACAGAGCAGTGTAAAATTATGTGCGGATATTCTAGACCAATTTCCTTTAAATTTTGCGAAGGCCATTTTCTGCTAAAATCCTAACAGCCCTGGAAATTTTGTAAAATTATATAGCGTATTTTAAAAGTTAGACCATTTGCTTATTTAAGCCAATTTAGGTAACTTTTTTAAGAATTGGGCCCAAAAAAGGGCAGGCGTGCGCCGAACATTCCCCCCCCCCCTCTGGATCCACGCCTGCCATTAAACTAATTCTAGAATTTTATTACATGCCAAGTGGTTTAACCTTTGACATATTAATTATAATTTTGCAAATTTTTTACCGCTGTTTGGATTTTAATAGAAAATGACCTTTGCAAAATTTCAAGGAAATCGGTTCAAAAGTGATAGAGAAATCGCCGAAAAACATGTGATCCTGGTTGATCAATTGTAATTTGATGGCGAGTAGGCCTATATAGTCCATGATTGTAGTCTAGGCTCTGTCTAGCCTAGGCTAGTAAGCACCCTTCACCCTATTCACAAGATAGACCTACAAATAACCCTATGACAGCATGTCTCACTGGACTCTGTAGTTCCTAAAAAGTCTTGACGCTGCCGCCCGTCGCTGCATAACAGTTTTTGTAACTTTATGGAAATAATATACTGTTGTTGGACACACAAATTTGCAGGAGATTGTTTAACATCAAAATGGATTTAATAGTAGTGATCTGGGTTCAAATAAAAGCCCAAACAGATTCGTTTGACGTTCAAGATCGGCGGTGTCGACAACATATCGTCCACTTGACCGCGCTGTGAACCAGCTAACGAGAAAACAACAAAGGTTGAAAACATGATTCTACATTGTAATATTAAAAAAAAAAATGCCGCACCTCATGGAGACCGCTTGGCAATCGCACCATTACTGGTTCAGTCATTAGGACTTTTGACCGCCGGTGCCGCATATATTCGGGTTTTCATTTTGTATTAGCACATCTAGTACCACCTTTTAAACATATAAAGATAAAATGTGACATCAATCAGCAATATTTGAAAACAGTTGACCTCCATTTTGTCAAATCTGAATAATTTTCACTCACTTGAAGTTGTGTATCGCGCCAGCGAGACACAACTTCAAGTGGGCGAAAATTCAGATTGAATAATTTGGGGGTTAAAGGGTTGAGTTTATTTCGCCTGAGTTTGTGTCCTATTCAGGGGAAGAGGGGTGCTGTGTGTGGGAAACGGTTCACACCCAGAAATTAGTCAAATTTTACTATCACATTCTCTATCATATAGAGATGTGCAGGTGCCTTTTTCAAGGTTTTACTGAAATTAAAAATGGCCGCCACGGATCAACTGCAATTTTTTTTCTTTTAACATCACATTCCTAGCAACATGTGAATGTGCGCCGGCTGCGCCTCCCTCTGATCCGCCACTGGCCCTACATCCCGTAAATGGGAGTTGATGTAGATTTCCGACTGTTTCAACCTGTGAACTCACTGGATTCACCCATTATCTAATAATATACCGTAACCGCCGCCTCCTGGCGATTACTTGCAGTACTATTTGAAAATGCCAAAACGTCTTCTGACATTCCAAATCCCATTCTGCCATATGGTATGGTGCACCGTTACCGCCACACGCAGTCACGTACCCAATCGTCGTATGAGTATTGGGATATGTACCCTGACAAAATAGAGTTATACTTGTTTTTTGCAAAATATAATGTGTGTAAAAAATGCAACGAAACCCTCGATGGTGATCGCTGTCATAACACACAACTTAATTTGTAATTTACCTTTAGACATTCTGTACCATGCGGGACTCGGAATGCTATGGGCCTAAGCAAATTGTCATTTGATACACTGTAACTTAGATTAAGGCACGTGGCACAATGTGATGAAAACAAGCATAATGACACTGCCACAATGAAAATTATGTTGCATTTTGCAATACCATAATTATAGCACAATGTCATATCACAATAGGAAAAACAAATCCCATTTGGCATTTTAGAATTTTGACCTCAATTATACGCCATAGGGCCCCCCCCCCCCCCCCCCGCCCAACTCTGGAATTGTATCCCTCTAGAGATTAAAAAATCTCAATCTACAGTCATTTCGAAAACAAATTGAAAACTTTATATTTCGGCCAAGCTTTTCCATCCTAAATCCTCTGTGTCCCGGCATGCTGGATCTTTGAATTGGAACAGCAAACGGACAATGTCAACGAACCTGATTCGGATTCGCAGCGCCTCTGAGATCGGGAAACCGAGGATTTAGGCGCATTAGAAGGTTATCATTTAATTTCATTACATTTCATGAAATTTCTGGCTGAACCTCCAGCATGCTCGGTGACTATAACACAGTCTTAATTGCATTCGAGCGTGGTTCAAATATACCTTCGACGTGTATCCCTTCCACCACCATCGCCTGTGCTGGCCAACATTCATTCAATACTTGCCTACGATGTACCTCGTACACAGGATGTAGGCCTACTCACCAAATTCCGGCTCAATGTTGGGCCAGTTTCATCTTATCACAGCACATTGCTAGTACAATGCTGGACAATTGTCTACGACGCTGGCCCAACACCAATCTATCACCAGGTTTGTTGTATACTTTGCGCAAACACGTGATATTCAACCAATGCTGTTTTAATTTCGACCCACAGTCTTCGACACTGACCCGTCATTGAAACAGCATTCCGCTGGTGGAAGCGCAAAAACACCTATCTAACAGATAGAATTATGGTAAAAATGCAAAACCTCCTATAGTAGGGTCCAAAACCATGATTCCGTGACCAACCTTCTGCAAGTAACGTTTGACGGTTGTTTTGGGTAGCTTAAGGTATTTGTAAAAAAATAAGCTCCTACGCCTCTTTTAAAAAGGCGGGCGGAATTTTCCAGAGCGTAAAATCCAAAATGGCCGCCATCAGTCACGGTGAAAAGCAAGAATTCACTTATTTCATCCACTGGTCTCCCAGTGGAACACATTTTTGAATACATTTATGTAGGAAATAGACTTATTAAGGTTATAGTAGTAGTATTTACCATTTAAGTGTGAAAATGTAAGATTTATACCCCCAAAATTGAAAAACGCGTCACCGAGGGGTGCAATCCGGTATAAACAGCTAACTTTTGATCTGGCTGAACAAAAATTTTACGTGACACCTCTTTTTCATATATTTTTGGGGTGGGGAATCGATTTGTGGGGTTATTTTTTAAATTGTGTGCTTCCTTCATGTGAAAATCCAAGATGGCCGCTGTACAGCATAAGGTAAAGCCCAAAATGATCAATTCACAGGGAATCAATTAAGAATGTTATGTGCTTTGCTATTTGAGGTTACAAAAAACAATGGGTGGGTTGTAAAACCTATCTTTGAACGAAAACATCATCTGATATTTAGCAAAATAACGTAAAGAAAAACAATAATTAACTCCAAATGATAAACATTATTAATAAAACCTTATGAAACTATTTAAAACTAAAATCACAATCTAAGATATCTTGTGAAAATTCATAAAAGACTAGTAGACACAGCCAAACATACTATTATCACGAATATTTGAAGTTATAGTCAACTAGTAAAATACGCAGGACATGGGTCCCCGAGAATGCTATAGTGCCCGTGGGTATACCATAATAATACTGTGTGCATTTGAACACCAAACGCCGCATTAAGAGCAAGTTCCGAAATCATAGCAAGTCCATATACTTGAGCGACATCTATGAGTTAATGATTCCACAAATGCTCTTAACTGGGCGTTGTGTTTGAAAGCTAAGAGACTGTATTACTGTGGGGATCTCGAAACAGCTTACCCCCACGTATGTATTGACATGGGGGATTTCCCGCAGTGATACAGTTAGTAATATAGTCAGCTTTCAAACACAACACCAGATAAAAGCATTGGTGGAATTATTAACTCATAGATGTCGCTCAAGTACATGTATATGGACTTTCTATGATTTGGGAACTTGCTCTTAATGCGGCGTTTGGTATGAAATGCAAATAGTATTATTATGGCATACCCACGGGCACTATAGCAATCTGGGGGACCCATGTCCTGCGTATTTTACCAGTTAACTATACCTTCAAATATCGTGATAAAAGTATTTTTGTTGTGCCTACTAGTCTTGTATGAATTTTCACAAGATATCTTGTGATTTTAGTTTTAAATAGTTTTATAAGGTTTTATTAATAATGTTTATCATTTCGCGTCAATTATTGTTTTTTTTTACGTTATTTTGCTGAATATCAGATTATGTTTTCGTTGAAATATATGTTTTACAATTTACTTGCATTGTTCTGTGTAACCTCAGATAGATTGCGGAAGCGCAAAACTACCTATCTGAAAACTACAGTTTTGAGTAAAACGATAATAACTGGATAATTTTAACTATCCATGGATATTGTTTTCCAAAATGGCTATGTACAATCATAAATATTATTATCTACATCTTTTGAAGAAATACATTGATGAAAGTTAAAAAAAATGATACAATAATAGCATCAGATAGGTGGTTTTGACTTTCAATTTTTCTGAATTTTTGTGACAGTTACGACGTTTTGCATTCCACGTAAATTTTCATTTCAGCCAATCAATATTCTGATCAATACAAAACCATTATTCCGTAACGTAATTGACATTTAATAATAAACTTGCCTTGATCTCTGTTGACAATAATTTGCTAATAAAAGTAGAACACGGATATAGGGACTACATTGGCAAGAGTAAGTAGGCGGCGGGACAGAGCGGTGTCTGGAGTGTAAGATAACAAATCTGTATCACAGGGGTGGAGATGAAAATAAAGAATCCAGAATCAATTTTGGAGTACACCTCAGTAGTTCTGCATCACACCCAACTCTTAGTATCTCACCATAACACCAAGCTCTGCATCACACCCAGATCTCAGTAGCTCTTCATCACAAACAGCTCTCCATCACACCCACCTCTCAGTAGCTCTCCATCACACCCAGCTCTCATTCACACCCAGCTCTCAGTAGCTCGCTATCACACCCAGGTCTCCATCACACCAACCTCTCAGTAGCTCATCTTCATACCCATCTCTCCATCAACCCAGCTCTCAGTAGCTCCTCATCACGCCCAGCTCTCCAGCACACCCAGATCTCGGTATCTCTTTATCACACCCGACTCTCCATAACACCCAGCTCTCAGTAGCTCTCTACCATACCTAGCTCTCAACATATTTCCATTACACACATCTTTCAGTAGATCTTCATCACACTCAACTAACCATCACACCCAGCTCTCAATAGCTCTCCATCACACCCAGCTCTCCAGCACACCCAGCTCTCAGTAGTTCTCTATCACACCCAGCTCTCAGTATCTCTCCTTCACACCCATCTCGCAGTATCTGTATTATCACACCTAGCTCTCCATCACGCTCAGCTTCCCATCACACCCAACTCTCAGAAGCTGGTCATCACACCCAGCTCCAAGTAGTTTTCCTTTACACCCAGCTCTCCATCACGCACATCTCTCAGTAGTTCTCCTTCGCACCCATCTCGCAGTATCTCTATATCACACCCAGCTCTTCATAACACCGAGCTCTCCATCAGACCCAGCTTTAAGGAGCTCTTTATCACACCCAGCTATCACTAGCTCTCCATCACTCGCAACTTTCCATCACGCCAGCTCTCAGTAATTTTCCATCACACCCAGATTTCTATCAAACCCAGCTCGCCATCACACCCAGCTCTTATAGTAGCTAACCATCACACCCAGCTCTCAGTGCTCTCCGTCATACCCATTTGTTTATCACACCCAGCTCTCAGTATAGCATCACACCCAGCTCTTCATCACACCCATTTCTCAGTAGCGCCCCATCGCACCCAACTCTCCATCACACCCAGCTCTCCGTAGCTCTCCATTATACTTAGTTCTCAATAGATCTCCATCACACCCAGCTCTCCATCATACCCAACTCTCAGTAGTTCTCCATTACACCCAGCTCTCAGTAACTCTCTATACCACCCAGCTCTTCATCATATCCAGCTCTCAGTAGCTCTCCTTCACACCCAGCTCTCAGTAACTCTCTATCACACCCAGCTCTCAATCACACCCGGCTCTCCATCACACCCAGCTCTTAGTAACTATCCATCACACCCAGCTGTCCATCACACCCAGCTCTCCATCACACCCAGCTCTCACTAGTTCTCCATCACACCCCGCTCTCAGTATCTCTCCTTCACACACATCTCGCAGTATATCTATCACACCTAGCTCTCTATCACGCTCAGCTTTCCATCACACCCAGTTCTCAGAAGCTGGCCATCACACCCAGCTCCAAGTAGCTTTCCTTCACACCCAGCTCTCCATCACACCCTTCTCTCAGTATTTCGCCTTCACACCCATCTCGCGGTATCTCTATATCACACCCATCTCTCCATAACACTGAGCTCTCCATCACACCAGCTCTCAGTAATTTCCCATCACACCCTCTCTATCAAACCCAGATCGCCATCACACCCAGCTCTCATAGTAGCTAACCATCACATCCAGCTCTCAGTAATCTCCGTCATACCCAGTTTTTATCACACCCAGCTCTCAGTATAGCTCTCCATCACACCCAGCTCTCTGTAGCTATCCATTATACTTAGTTCTCAATAGATCTCCATCACACCCAGCTCTCCATCACACCCAACTTTCAGTAGTTCTCCATTACACCCAGCTCTCAGTAACTCTCTATACCACCCAGCTCTCCATCACATCCAGCTCTCAGTAGCTCTCCTTCACACTCAGCTCTCAGTACCTCTCCATCACACCCAGCTCTCCATCACACCCGGCTCTCCATCACACCCAGCTCTTAGTAACTCTCCATCACACCCAGCTGTCCATCACACCTAGCTCTCAGTAACTCTTCATCACACCCACCTTTCAGTAACTCTCCATCACACCCAGCCCTCCATCACACTCAGCTTTCCATCACACCCAGCTCTCAGTAACTCTCCATCACACCCAGCTCCCCATCACGATCAGTTCTCTATCACACCCAGCTCTCAGTAACTTTCCATCACACCCAGCTATTAGTAACTCTCCATCACATCCAGTTCTCAGTAGTTCTCCATCACACTTGACTTTCATTAGCTCCCTGTCACACCCAGCTCTGCATCACACCCAGCTCTCCGTATATCTGAATCACACCCAGCTCCCTATCACACCCAGCTCTCCATCACATCTAGCTTTCCATCACATTCAGCTGACAGCATCTCTGAATTACATCCAGCTCTCCATCACACCCAGCTCTCCATCACACCCAGATTCCCATCACACCCAGCTCTCTACCACACCCAGCTCTCGGTAGCTCTCCATCACAAATCATATAGGCATGTGTGTGGAAAGCATCTAAGCAGAATTACGTGAACAGTTTAGAACGAGTGCAGCGCAGAGCTGCAAGGTTCGTGAAAGAAAAGTACACAGGAGGGCCTGAATTAAGTGTGTAACAGATAATTCAAGACCACACACATATCTCAGTAGCTCTCCATCACACCCTGCCGTCAATATTTCTCCATCACACCAAGCTCTCCATCATACCTCGCTCTCAGTATCTCTGAATCACAACCAGCCTTCCATCACACCCAGCTCTCCATCATGCCAGCTCTCCATCACACCAAGCTCTCCATCATAGCTCGCTCTCGGTATCTCTGAATCACAACCAGCCTTCCATCACACCCAGCTCCCCATCATAACAGCTCTCCATCACACCCAGCTCTCAGTATCTCTAAATCACACCAAGGTCTTCATCACAATGTAGCTCTCCATCACACCCAGTTCTCCATCACATCCAGCTCTTAGTAGCTCTCCATCACACCCAGCTCTCCGTCAATTCCAACCCTCAGTAGCTTTTTACTACACCCAGCTTACCACCACACCCAGCTCTCAGTATCTCTCCATGAAACCCAGCTGCATTAACTCTCCATCACACCCAGTTATATTATATGTAGCTCTCTCTCCATCACACCCAGCTCTTAATGACACCAATCTATCTAAGCTCTCCAGCAAAACAATCTCTCTGTAGCTCATTCAGCCCTCAGTAGCTCTCCATCGCACCCAAAGCTCAGTAGCTCTCCACCACACCCAGCTCTCTTTAACTCCATCACACAGTTAGGAGGTCTTGCGCTGCCGAATCAACTTATGCGCTTAAAAGCTATTTTCCATCAATATATTCCTTAGAAAAGTTGACAGACAATAGAGAATTGACAGAGCAAACCTGAGAATACAAAATCTGAAAAATTCCTATTTTGCAGATATGTGGTTTTGCGCTTCCGCTATCTATCTAAAAGATAGGAGGTTTGGCGCTTTCGTCATCTATCTGTTAGATAGGCCACCGTCTGCGACGCTGAACCATCATTATTCGGACCAAAACCCTGTAAGCTCCCAACCACAATATAATCGTGACTATTTTTTTCTGAACACATTGTAAAGACAAAAGTACTTAACCTAAGGACAAACGTTATATTGCAAATGTTCATTAGGACTGGTGTACAGAAACGTCAACCGTTTCCGACACACAGCACCCATCTTTCCCCTAAATAGGACACAGACTCAAAATAAACATTGATATCGGCCGTAGACCGGTCATAATAATTAGGCCTGACACTGTTTTAGTTACACCCATACGTAGTGCGTGTCTGTCTTGTGCATATACATATATTTAATATGTTTATACATAACTAAGTATAATACCTGAGACACTTACCGCTCTCCTTGTACGCTCGTGTCGTAACGCTGCATGATGTGCCGGTACCTGTTCAGGTAAATATACCGGTGCTCAATAGCACAATATTAACGAGAAGAATACTGTACAAACATCACGAGGGGGAGGGATTCCCTTAACAAACAGGAGACGTCCAACAAAATATGTTTTATTATTGGGCCTGCGTCAGAGACTGTGGGCCAACGTTTGGTTGCGTATGAAGCATGGTTGGTTAACCCTTACAGCGCCCGGGATCGACTTTAGTCGTCAGAATCTGACGTCTGTAGACGTCAGATTCTGTCGACTAAAGTCGGTCCCCGCACTGTAAGAGTAAAAAATATTTGGCCGTAGACCCATATCAGAAGTATTCAAATGAATCGGAAAGACCTAACTAAGACAGTTATGATGATTTCAAATCGAAAAAAACACTTTGGCCTCCAAGATTTTTATAGATTAATTCAGCGCTTCAAGGGTTAACATCTGTGATGATCACTGGAGTGACAGCCGTTCACTTTCAGATCCAGTGTTTTGATGTTATTGATTATAGTGACCTACCTTATCTGGTGACTGTTGAAATGAAATCTGGTGAACAATTGAAAACTACGGAGATTTTAAAGGTTCATCTGTAAAATATAAATATTTTGAATCTGTGGCCACATAATGCAATCTGTTCCCACAGATTCAAATCTGCTCCTACAGATTCAAGTCGGTGGCCAAAGATTGCAATCTGTTTCCGCAGATTCAAATCTATTCCCACAGATTCGAATCTGTGGCCACACATTATTTTGAATATGTGGCTACAGGTTCAAATCTATTCCCACATATTTGAATCTGTGGCCACAGATTCTAAACATTTCAGATGTCCCATTAAAAGCTCCGTAGAGCCTACTAAAGCTACGGAGCTTTTAAAGGGACGTTTGAAAAAAACCTGTGGAATCTGTGGCCACAGATTCTAATCTGTGGGAGCGCTTTCGAAACTGGCCACAACTGCAAACTAATCTGTGGCCACATTTTTTAATCTGTGGGAACAAATTTAAATCTGTTCCCACAGATTCGAACTATTTTTATTTTTCAGAGGTCCCTTTAAAAGCTCCGTACAATTATGGGGTATATTCTATTAGTTTAAACATTGATAAATTTTATATAATTAGTCATTAATATGGACCTAACGGGGACAAATGGCGAGGTAGGCCTATCACCTAGTTGATTCTCATTCGTTTACGTAATAAACAAATCACTGCAGATATACTATACTAAATATTTTTTTCAAGAATGAGACGTAGACATAGGCCCTATTACAAGCGTTATCATATGAGGCGTTAGGCAATCTCATCCATCCTGTAGGGCCTAACGTTGGTCAATCTTTGCATTATTTATAAAATGCTTTAGTCGACAATTCCGTTTTTTTCCGGAAGTCGATTGTAAGTCGATTTTAATACCACTTACATCGCCACGAAGACAGTGGGTGAACGGCTGGTGCAAGAAATGTGGCAATTTGCATTGGAAAAAACGGACTTACTCACTTTTAATAAATTGTTCGGCCGATCAGCTAACAAGTATCGCCCCAGTCAATCTAGCCCAATTGCAGAACATAGCCAGGCAAACTGCCTATCTAACGTTATCATCATGTCACGTGTGGCTATGTTTTGTCAGTTACTTGTCGGTCAATATGCGTTGATATGTTCGACAGAATATTTACTGTTGTAGCTGAAGTATGAATTAAATTAACCTAGAGATTCGGCGTTAGGTCGCAAGTTTCCATTGTGATAACATAAATTTGGCCCTATTATAACCCAGCACAAACGAAGTGTTGACCCAATGTTAGAATGATTGTGGGCCAGCGTCGTAGACGCCATCACTTCGTGTTTGCTGGGTATGGCTCATAGCTTACCCACAAAATAATCTGTCATCTGCCAGAAGTGAACATCTGAAAAATCTCACCTTAGAAATGGATTCCCTCTGTAACATGATTATAACATGCAGCAATCATATAATTATATGGAATATGTTCATCTCACAAGCGCATAATGAGCTATTTATAGCCCTCCCATCATCACAAGCAAGCATTACCAACACAATGAACGGATGTTAATCGCGTATCGACATACACCATGATATTAATATATATATGCGTACATAATAATAATAACATGCGGGGATGTTATCTTTTTATGCCGATATGAGAAGCAAAGTGGTTCAACCCTTTGATCCCCAGAACTCTGATTTACACTAAATCTGCTTGTATTAATAAAATAAAACATTCTAACATTCCAGATTCTAAACTTAAAATAGAGCTCCTGTGTCTCAACTCATAAAGCGCTGACATATTTTTTTTATGAACCATAGGGACCAAAGGATTTCTCCAATTTGAAACATCATATTGGGCGGGCGCCCTAGGGTAGTGGTTAGCACCGCAGCCTTTCACGCCAGAGTTCGGGACTCGGTTCCCGGTCTCGGCGGTTTGAAAGAAACAAAAAATGTTTCTTCCCCATCCACGTGTGAAAGTCAGTATTGCGGGGAACCTCCGTGACCGAGAGGTAGCGTGCTCGGCCTCAGACTGCCAGGGCTCGAATTTCGAATCCTGTGTCTGGAGGACAGTGTCATCTCAATAATCTCATCATCCTCAGGAGGTTCTCCTGGCCCAGTTTAGCCTATATGTGCACAAAGGTGGCCTAAAGCCTGATTCATTTATTTAAAACATCATAAATGTTTTTTAGCTATTTACAAATATATGTTATGGGTCTACGACCATAATACTATTTTTTTTCAGCGCGGGGACTTGCAAATTATAAATTATTTGAAGTTGTTGATCGCGGTAGTGGAACACAACATGTTCAAGTGACGGACAATTTCAATTTAATTGTTCACAGCTCTGCCAACACGATACATTGACTTAATGTTGGGCTAACGTCGTAGACGGTGGTCCAACAATAATAATAGCTGCATATTATCAATGCGGTGCAAATTTCACGTTATATTTACTATAACAAGGCACTTATCCAATATTTAAATAAAGGTACAATGAGGGTGAACATTTAACCCTGAAAGCGCTGAATTTTTTATGTAAATCATGGAGACCAACGATTATTTCAATTTGAAATCATCATAGATGTCTTAGTGAGCTCTTTCCGCTTCATTTCAATACCTAAGGCATGGTTCTACGGTCATTAGAAATATTATTACTCTTACAGTGCGGGGATAGACTTTAGTTGTCAGAAACTGACAACTAAAGTCTATCCCCGCGCTGGACAGAGGGTTGAATATATGCGCCAAATACTATTGTTAAAACATACATATACGGGTGTATTTTTTTCTTCATTTCAAGATAATTTATTTTACGACCTCCCATAATGGAAATGAACTGTGATTTATACATATTCAGGTAAACTTATTTAATTTCAGCCAATTGGTAATCCGATTAAGCATGAGTTTATATTAGAAGTATAAGTATAAGTATATATCGCAAGTATCGCTAAACAATACTGAGACTCAATGGCGCTGTGGACTAAAATCAGTATTCAGTGGGGAGGTCCATAGTTGTAAAAGGAATTCATCATTATTACGGTTGGTGAATGCTCAGATTAAGGTGGTGGGTCTAATGTAAAATGGTGTGTTTTTAATATTTTCCAAAAGATAGTGACTGATTTTACTTCACGTATTTCAATAGGCAATTTATTCCACAAGCGCGGTGCGGCAACCGCGAACGATGAATGGCCGTAATTTCTTTGTGAACGCGGTTCAGGATGTAGGCTAATAACTTCGTACTTTCGGATCTCAGTGTTTGCTGGTGTTTCTCGAAATGCAATAAATCACTGAGATATGAGGGAGTACCCATGATGTGCTTTATATGTCAGAAGTTTCAGTTTAAATTTCATACCTGATTTAGCAGGTAACCAATGCAGTGATTTGAGCAGGGGCCTAGACTCTGAAAGCACACGCTACAAACTTGTTGTATATTTTTCGGAACAACCGAGCACCAACGAATTACAGTAGTCAAGGCGTCTGCAATTATCTGTATTTTTAAATTCATCAGGAGAGATATTCCTCAACAAAGTGGTGCTTGTATATTTCTCAAATCCCAGTATTACAAACTGTTTTTTGTTTGATAAATAGCTCCTAAATAACTCCGTGTCGCAAATCCCATAATACTGCAGTAATGAAGCATAGTATCGTGGTGATCCAAAGTAAACCCTGTCGAAAGCTTTTGAGCTATCCAAATAAATATTTATTGGGATATTTGCTTTGTCCATTTAATATATTTTGTCGTCCACTAAATATAGGGCAGCCAATTCAGTTTTTAGTGTTTAGACCTAAGGCCATATTGATTGTTGCATAAACAGTAATTATTATTTGTACAGCACGTAATGTAAAGCCACAATGTATCATCAGTCAAAACACTAAATATGTCTAAGAGTAGCAAATCACTAAGCGAGGAATCAAAACCAAAGGAGTAATAAGCATGGTCAGTAAATATTGTAGATCTGGTAATATTGGCAAGGTTTTAATTCGCGAGGACAACATATCCGCAAATTCAAGAATCTAGCGAAAAATATTATTATAATGGCGCTACTGAAGAAAAATGGAAATTCGGATTTCTAAGTTCCGTGGGAAATCCCAAAATCAGAAATTAGTGAAAATTTAACCACGCGAAAATTACCAGATCTACAGTAGTATGTTCCTTTGCAATGAGAAGCAAGCAAAATGAGCATTACAAATAAATATTAACCCTTACCATGCCTTTCCCGGACCGTGTCCGGGAATTTTAATACTGATTACAATGCCAATCCCGGACGGATATCTCGGAAAATTCCCTCGACCCCTTCGACCCTCGACTTCATTTTTTTATTGTTTTTTTATAGTCTATTTATAAAATTCGGGAAACAATATCAGGTCAATGTTGGCTCACCGTCTGCGACGCTGGCCTAACATTGGCTGAATGCCTCATGTATATTATTTTGGATAGAGGCACAATACGCGGGCACTTGATTAGGCGTATACATGTATAGACTGCCAATGTTCCATTACAATGATAGCTAAGCACATAAAACAATAAGCATTGAACCAATGTTGGACTATTACTGGCCAAACTGCTGTAACGCTGGCCCACCACTAGCGATGCCAAAGCGTGTGACTGAATGAAGCTGGTGAGTGATATGCGGGTGATATGACTGGCAAGTGTTTTTTACGCACCACACCAAAAAAACAAGAGGTATTCAATCCCATGCTTGGCTTATTATACATAACAGTTAAAGTTAGACAAGCGTCCTAAACAGTGACCCAACATTAAAATGTGTTTGGCCAGCTGTAGGCCTACGTGTATTCATAAAACTATATTCGATGGCCACCCATTAAACAAGAGACATTGAAGCAACGTCGGGTGAATGCTGGACCAGCGTAGCAGACGGTCAGACAACATCACTTGATAGCCAGGTTAGCATCACAGTAGGCCTATATAAATTACCGGAATGTTATTATTATACAAAAGTTATAATCATATAAACAAACAAAAACTGTTTTTAAAATTAAGTCGAGGGTCGAGGGTCGTGGGTCGAGGGTCGAGGGGGTTTTTGCGATCCCCATCCCGGACCGTGTCCGGGCTACTTTACAGTTTAATTCACTACGTACCCCTGCATGCTGAACAGTCGCCAAGTTTGGTCCGATGCATCCAGCTTGCATCAAAACATTATCAGATGATTAAAGCTGCATAACTGTTTTGTTTATTTCGACCGAAATAACCTAAAATGTTCAACACAATCATTCATATATTTTAAAGGCTTTATAAATGGACAAAATCGATGTAAATGTAGCTGGATTAGATCACGACGCGATACACCATCAAGTTATATGGTGTGGTGAATCGGTCCGTCTGTGTACAATATGTACGTAATACTAATAGTGGTTAATTGTGCGCTAATATAATGTTACATTAGACCAACATCAAACCCCTTAATAACAAACACGAGACGTTGAGCCGCATTGGTCTAACGCTGGGCCAGAGCCGTAGACGATGGCCCCGAATTAGTTTGACATCGGATCAATACCTCGTGTTGGCTGCCATGCCAAGCTCACACAAACCACCGGTTGGTGTCCTAAGACTAGGTCAGCCCCTATGATAACTCAGCAGGCGAGAGTCACTGACCCATTGATGGCTCAATGTTGCTCCAGCTTAGCCCCAGCGTGACTGTACTGGCAAGCGGTACCTCGTGCTTGACCGAGGACTGAAATCTTAGCTAGCTCCAGCTTCTCTGACGCTGGTAGGCCTACAACATTGACCCATCAATGGTTGAATGCCTCTTGTTTGCTAGGAGTACCGGTACCGCAAAGGCTGTTTTTTTACAATTATTTTATTTCACCGAATTTCGCTATTTATATAACTGTATGTGATGACTAACGATGAAATAAAATAGTCTGATATTTTCGAATAGCATAGTCACTATAGATCGTGTTTCTCTTGTCATTCAAAATTCACTTTGAATTCACTCATAGCATTGCCACTATATTTAAAAATGCCCTGAGGTATCAAATAAAAGACTGCACAAAAAAATGATTTACATCACTAAATTTGAATTAGGGCTGCAATTTCCCACAGTCAGGAGATAGCGTCTTAATGGCGGGCCAAAGGCTCAGATGCTGGCCCACACTTAAAAGCACCATACTCAAATGTGGGTCGTCTTTTTCAAGTGAGTGACATTCTATGCAGATATGACTCATATCACACAAAGTAATAACTTCTAGATATGTCTAACTGACATGAGACAATACACTTTGTACTGTGAAATGTATCTATGATCATTTAAAAAATGAGAATAATTGTAAAAGTCTTCCACTCTTTTTTTAATGATGACCGTTATCTGCCACTTGGTACGTTTAATGTCCTGGTTATACAGACAATGTGTCTTACTCCGCTGTGATCAGGTCTTTGTTTTGGTGGGGCAACAATATCAAAAATCAACAAATTTAAATCCTTAATAACTCAGTAACCGGAGCAGTAAAATAAAAAAATGAAACACCATTCTCCATGGATTGATCTTTTGATTAAAATAAGCAAAACAGTTATGCAGCTTTAAGAGCCTGTACTACAGTGCCATCTGGTGACTGTTTGGTGGGTACCAACCCTTGCTACACTCTGGTTAGCAGGTTAGGCCGTGTATGGGCATAAAGTTGGGTTGATTCACAAAACCACAGAACTGTACTGAAAACGAAGGCGGTGTTGATGTTTTGGCTTGAATTAAAACAGTTGACCTACAATCACAATGCCATTGAAAACTAGGCGAGCAACAGCTCAACAGTTCAACAGTGTGTGTGCACTCTTATTCATATCTATGTCGATTTATCCACTCTCTGCAGCAAACACAAGACGTTCAACAGTGCTGGGTTAATGTTGGCCCAGCGTCTGCGACGTTGGACCAACATTAATCAAGCATAGGTGCAAATTATCCCGACGGCTGTGTCTGTTGCGCGTCTCGTCGTTATATGATGTGTGATATTGGCTACATGTATCTGGGCCACGTTACACTATTTCTGGTTGACGTGTCATTTTTATCTCAATGAGAGAGCCCAATCTTATCAGTTTGTAGGCTCATTATTCAGCGTCTGTCTCACTGGCGTGCCCCCTTGTTCTGAATATGTGTTATGAGAGCTCCCGGGTAGCGCAACGACTATGCTTTTCGGAATATCGTCCCGCACGAATAATGTCACTCCTCGGGTACTGTTATTACCCTAAACTATTTGAGACACCTGCTGAAATGGTGCTTGATCCTAAATGATCCAACTACAGTCATTTATTATAGGCCTATACCTATGCTGTTATTTGCCCTAATAACATAGTTTCTGCCCTGTGCAATAACAGTTATTTTGGATGGCGTCGTATTGACTAGTTTCTACTATTTATCATTATCCATGGACAATTAGGGCAAATACTGAAATTATACTTATTTGACTGGGTTTTTCGTATTTGCCCTAGTTTGGCGTTGTTATTGACTGTTTAGCGTTCGTATTGACCTCATTCAGGATCAGTGACAGTGGACATTTCATTCGCCGTCATGTTGATTCCGCGCTCACTTACGATGTGAAAATATTAGGCCTAATAACGTGGAGATTTGTATTCCGATTTATTCAAGGTTTATGTTATGTTATTTTCTATGATGTAATCTTTCAATGAA
The DNA here is from genome assembly GCA_964017125.1 of Flabesymbios commensalis. Classification (NCBI taxonomy): domain Eukaryota; kingdom Metazoa; phylum Annelida; class Polychaeta; order Terebellida; family Flabelligeridae; genus Flabesymbios; species Flabesymbios commensalis. The sequence continues at coordinate 50,202,622 of OZ024912.1, forward strand.
AACACATTTTAGGCTTCTGTTTGTGTTTGTGTATCTAGTCTATGCTTAGTTAGCCATATAATGTTAACCAGTAGAACACAATGTCTAGGCCTACGTCAGCCAGCTAGTAGGCCAGTTGATAACAGTCCGTTAACACTGTGAAGCCTGTAGACACGCAACGTGTGCGTTATTAGCGTACATTCAGGCGTACACCCTCTGCTCACTGCTATCAGATATGCGGGTGCTAGTCACGGGCTACAAACAGGTTGTAAGGTGTAGCCTACATGGTGTAGGGGCCTAGGCCTATAGTCTTCCCTATATCATGTATTATGTTTATAATTTCATACCTGTCATCGGTACGCTACAGGTAGGGCCTACATAACCTAGCCTATAGCAGTATTGGCCTATCCTGAGTTTAGGACTATGAGTAGGCCTAATGACCAGGCCTAACGTTAGAGATTTGGTCTTTAGTTTATGTGAGGATGTGTAGAATAGCCCGGTTCCTGAGGCCCCGCAAGAGCGAGTTGACCCGACCAGAGATCAATGGTCACCAGTGGGACAAATGGTGGGGTAGGCCTAGGCTACGTTATAGATGAAGAAGAAGGCCTATTCAGGTGACAAAATAGAATTACAAGGTATATAATAAATACAACATTACCCTTGTGTTTTCAGTATTGACCCTATTATTTTGTCTCAGTGGCCTCGGCCTCCGGCCTCGACAAAATACTGGCCAACTCAACAAAATACTAGTGCCAATACTGAAAACACCGGGTAATATTGTCTATATATAACACTTAGCTCACGCATAAATCAAGTTGGAACGTAAAAAATTGTATTGTTTTGTATTTTTATTGAGTTTGACCTTAATAGGGGAGAAGTGCCTATTATGAGCATAGTATGGGAACCCTGTCCTGTGAGCGTTAATAGTATGTCAATAAAAACTGAACTTAATAAAATATACATATGTATGATTTTTCTATCAAAATATATATTTTCGCCTTTTTGATAACGACATTTTTTTATTTTGAATTTTAATTTTTTTGCAATCCTGCTCATAATAGGAACATCTGTTCATAAGATGAGCATGGCCAGTACCTTTAATGAGCAGGCATGCTCATAAAGGAACTACCATGCTCATATTAGGACCATTGTCTATTTAACATGACACTGTTTTGGCTGTCACGGTCATCAGAATGGAGCTAAATGTTTTGTACGAAGATAATTTTAAAGAATATTTCAATCATTACACGAATATAACATTTTTCTATATGCTGGCTCAATGATTATTTAAAAACACTTGAAGAATCAAAGACTGTTATTTATTTGTGAATACATTTATAGGTGTTCCAAATTTGAGCAGGTCTGCTCATATTAGGTGCAGTGTGTTATATTTTGTCCCTGATTTATTGTATAACTTTTCTCAAATATAAAACTCGTTCCACGCACAAGATTTTTCAAGATCTATGTTTCCAAAAAAATTATTATGTTCGAATTGGTATAAATAGAGTGGCGAATGAAAGATACAAAATACACTTGTGGGGGGAACTAGAATAGTTGTTAGTACTAGTACTTTTCATTTTATGGAAGTACCGACTATTTCAACACCATTTTTCACCACCAGCAATGGAGTGTTTGAGATTAGGTCAATTGGATGAATGCATGAGTTACCCCTCATTGCAACTTGTGTTACTCTGAGGACTATGCGACCAGAGGATAGCCGAGCTGAGCGACACGCGTCGGCGTTCCACCATATATTTCACAGTAAAACCCACGTCTCCCACGTGTACGTCCTGGCATGTATGGTTGTAAGCCCCCCAGGCATGCTCAAAATGGGTGAGTGAAGGAAAACAACCTTAATAACTCACGATGCCCAACCACCCCACCCTCGCGTCGTCATCTGTACACATACAGTTTCATTTTTTATCATAAAGTTTGCACTGTTTTTTTAAATATTGTTTACTGACCACTGTCAAAAAGTGACATTTGGCAACTATTTCACTAATTTATTTACTCTCACATAGGGAAATAATGTCAGATAAACTAAAATTTGTAGTGCATGTATTTTCTATTATTTTATATTATGAGGGAATATGCCTGCTGATCTTGGTCTACTTCGCTTATGTAGATACTGTATGCAAATAAAAATCGCAGTCATTTGCGGTGAGGAAAATAATTGGCTTCAGGGGAATCCACATCTCAATTGTAGAGATTTAAGATCAAATTAATGGGCAATTTCACCAGATTATCTTCCTTGCTAACACTAAAGCAGCCCTGGAGTGGGGCTGCCTGGAACTTGCTGTAAAACGCGTAGGCCTAAACTTAATTAGCCCTATATCGTCACGATACCAGAACTTTTTCATAAATTATTATTATAGATGTATCTAAGGAATGATCAGTTAAATAAATTTTGTCCAAATATAGTGCACTTAGCTAATTCAGTGGAATAACCCAGTTCGGATCCATTGGGGTGCGCCCTCCCACCCTTCATTATCTCAAAATAAAAAACGACATATTTGTACAGAAATAAGCTTTAATAAGCACCATTTGAAGCCTTAGTTGTCAAAATTCCCCAAGAAAGCATGAACCGGATCCCTGTAGTTGAATTACCAGCTGTGGTGTGTAAATTTTAGTTGAAAATTAGGTGTCCCCGTCAGGCAAATTTTGGATCCGCCACTGAATCCGCATTGTTAATTTTGTTAAAATGAAAGAGGAACAGTAAACGATATTTACGTTATTGGCGTGAAAGATACAGCATAGTAATTTATTGACCTCTGGAAACCTCCCCCCCCCCCCCCCAATATGATTTATCATAATGACGTTATGGACGTTTCGTCTCATGTCTACCTGTCATGACTGAAGATTTAAAAATGACTTGCTCATCGCAAAAGAGATTTTTTGTAATTATACGGACTTTTAATTTCTATAGGTAAAGGCATTTTACATAGGTGATATAAAAATAAATTATGTAGGTTCAGTGGGAAATTCCTTGAAGTGCCTGAATCGACAAAAATACAAAAGGCGCTGTCTTTGATCATTTACATGCATCGAAGTTTAATTAGATTTAAAAAAACAGACAGACTGTTTATTCTCAACTAAAATATAATTAAAATTATTAAATCTGAAACCCCAGAACGGAAAGTTAAACAATACAAGGCCCACTTGTAAATGATATTCAGTAGACTAGTTTTGAAACGAGCACACTTGTAAATGATAACCTAGCTATTACTTCAACAATGCCATGTGGTAATGCAGAACTATTTATTTTAAGTAATTGTTTATTATTATATTTTACACAAACAAATCATGGTGTGTAGTAGGACACCCTTACTCACTGCCACGAATGCCCCTAATATGAGCACATTGGTGCTCCCAACATGAGCATATGCTCATAATCGGAACATCCGCTATGCTCATAATAGGACACTTGAGCATGGCTATTATAATTTACCAATACAAATAACACGAGATAGATACTCTTTTTATCGCCTACATATCAGAAAAATAAGGTTATGATTGATGACATGAAACAAACTTGACATCTTTATATGTTCTTCTATAGAATCACCATACATTTAAAGCTTATACGAAATTGAACTCGTTTAAAAACCCTCAGTTGAAGTCACTTGATTTGTTCTGATACATTTGATGCTGAATAAAACTAATCTCAATTAGAAGCCTTGACATTGTCCTCGCAAAAGAAGGCAAAATACACCACCTGGTGAGTATATTTCATGGAAATTCCAGCTATGCTCATATTAGGAGCATGCTCATATTAGGACAACTTACCCTATGACCTTGACATAACCTCGGCATGACCTTTGCACGCCACCTCAGTACAGTGGAACTCTTAACCCGTGTTACTTTTTCCACACAGTCATATGTACATTTGCTGTTATTCAAGGCATAGCTGAAGTTCCACACTACTATATATGGTCACTTTTGGCATTCAATTTTAGTCCTGGAGACAGGGGAAATTTGGTGAATTTATCAGAAGGTGAGAATAAGGGAAACCCGAAGGGTACTGTTATTAGCCTAAAACTACTCGAGACACCTGCTGAAATAGTGCTTGACCCTGAATGATCCAACTACAGTCATTAACACTTCGCTCACGCATAAATCAAGTTAGAAGGCATAAAATGACAATTTTTGGTATTTTTTATGGAGATTGACCTTCTTATTACCTTCACATGACCTCGGCATGACCTTTGCGTTCAACCCCACTAAAGTGCAACCCCAACCCGTTCCACCATACATAGGCCTATCTAGTTACAAATATTAGAGTTCACTATGAATGATGTTCTGTAGGCCTACTGATGAATTATAGTTCGTTTTTTTTTAGCCAAAATAATAATTATGCTGGAGTAATTTAATTAGGCATTGTATAAATTGGCAGGCGCTGAATTATTGGGCATGGAAAGGGTTAAGGCGCCATTGTTCGATTTTTTTATATTATTATTTCTTAATGATAGATTTACATCTCATTGGAATAATGCCTTGACGTGGGGATTTACACGCCAGTCATTTTAGGTAAATTTATTAGTTGAATATGGTCACCCACACATTCAACTAAATGAGGTCGTTGATTGATCTCGGCATGTGACAGACTGAACCACTCTTCGATTGGTCGGGGTTAGAATAATATAGGCCATGGGCTACAACCACCCACCGTTTTTTAGACCTTGTTATATCTAAAACATGAAATGAGATGTTAACAGCAAAAAAAAGAGGGATGAACTTCATATTTAGACCCCCAAACCGTATAAAATTAGGGGGTAGGGTTACGCAAACGTCTGTCGTTGATGTTTTGGTTAACTAATCTGCACTTCCGATATACCATATAACAGATAATTAAATTCCCGTTCTTTTAATATATCACACATTGCAGTAGAGTAAATAGTTGTCTCGCCACATACGCTCAAGCATGATTTTTTATTATAAAATAATCAAAATGAACAACAAAACAGACGATTCAACATGGTGAAAGATAACGACTTAAGAAAATGTAATTATTGGACATATCCATATCTGGCCTATATTTTCTGAACCCAGATATGTGTATGCTTGAAAATGATTGCTATTTATATATATATATGTGTGATATATTAAAAGAACGGTAATTTAATTGTCTGTTATATGGTATATCGCAAGTGCAGATTGGTTATTCAAAACGTTAACGACAGACGTTTGCGTAACCCTACCCTCTAATTTTATACAGGTTTTGGGGTACCCCCCTATAAGGGGTCAAAATATAAAGTTCATCCATATTTCTTTTGCTGTTAACATCTCATTTCATGTTTTAGACATATCAAGGTTTAAAACAAATTGGTGTGGGTGAGATGTGGGGGTGAGATGTATGGGGGGGGGGGGGGGGGGAACGGTGGGTGGTTGTAGTCCATGTATACTAGAGATGGTTCCATTTTTTCATGATATTTTTGATCCAGCTTACACGGGCTACCACAAGGAGGTTATACAAGCTCCTTGGGCTACCAGCATACACAGCTTTTGCTATGCTACCCAGGGCTTTGTGTATTCGGCAGACGGCAGATGCGACAGGCAGACGCAGACGCAGACGTTCGTATAACATTCGGCAGATTCAGACTTTGAAATCTCGCCCAGGGAAGACTGACTTTGCATCTCTAGGCTTTGAAAAATACTCCCCTACTCCCTTGATCCCCTACCATCCTAGGAGGCCATGCCTTCCCAGCAAACATGACACATTGAAACACTGTTGGTTTAATGTTGGCCCATCGTCTTTGACGCTGGCCCAACATTAAACCAACAGTATTTCGATGGGCCTTAAAAAAACCCGCACCCGTCTTTCTACACTGCCCGCCCTGGACACTGCTACTTCGCATGTTAAAATGTGCAGATGGGTGACGTCATAATTTCAAGTATTGTAGTAAGCTTGTGATTGGCCGGCTGTCTTGCTAAAAGTACCCTGATCGGCTGGCGAAAATATTATGGAGGGGAGGGGTGGGTGTAGACAGACACCTGTGTGGAGCCCTGCAAACACAAGGATTTGACCCGATGCTGTTTCAATATTGGCCCACCGCCAACGGCCTTGGGCCAACATTGAAACAACATTGGGTCAAGTCCTCCTGTTTCCTGAGAGACCTGTCTGCATTTGGATACACGCGTGCCGTCTGTGTCTGGTTGGAACAGACTGCACAGTGCTCTGTGTACCGTCTTTCCACAAGGACGTCTATCTGTCCAAGACAGCAGCATCGTCTAGAATGAGATCATGTCTTAGCACGACACATTGAACGAATGTTAACTGAACGCTGGGCCACCGTCTACAGCGCTGACCGCTATCTCGGCCCGAGCTACCCCTCAGTCAAACAAACCCGACCCGCTGACAGATCGCTTGCAGATCACCCTCTGTGGACTTGTCATGCAGATATTCTTTCAAACATAGTGTCATGCGTGATACTCTTTAAAACATGGTGTCCTGCTTTCTAATAAGCTGTCAACAAGCGCATAATATGACGGCCATTAATTCACAATCTACAATATCCAACAAAGTATATTGAGACATAATGAAAAATCAATGGGAAAAATAAGTAAAATTTCTGCTTTTTTAATTTTCCTATATCGCCGACCCTATATCAACTGATAATTATATATATTGAAATATTATTGAAAGTTATGCGTATTTCAAATCAAATAAGACTACACTTCAAAAAGTGTTTTTTGTATAGGTTACAAAATATCATCAAAAAGTTTTATTTTTTCAAACCGCTCTGAATCTTGAATATAAATTCTCAAAAATCAATTTATAAAAAAAACTGTGGCCTAAAGATGTTAGATCTACATCACAGGGATTTTCATGCTTAACATAATTAACACTGAAACAACTAAACCAAACATTTATTATATTGACGCCCCATTAATTTCACATTACATGCCAATTCTCATCAGGTTCTGTAGATCCGGTAATATTCGCAAGGTTTTATTTATTGCTAATTTCGCGGATGTTATAATTATGAGTGTTATACATATCATCGAAATCGAACATTTGAGAATTCTAGACTTTATAAAAAGTCCCCAAATCACAAATTCGCGAAAATCTAAACACGCGAAAATTACCAGATCTACAGTATATATGGTTAATTTGCCGTCTGCCGAATACATACGTCTGCCGAGTACGTATACGTCTGCCGAATACATACATGTCGCGTCTGCCGCCTGCGTCTGCCGAATACACAAAGCCGCCACCCAGCTATGACGCTAAAGGCATGTTTACCATGTTAACACGAAGCATACAATTATCGCATGTAACCTGGTCTGATGAGACAGGCCTATTTACACCATGCAATAGCTGTTCGAGAAAGTAGGTCATCCAGATTATATCCAGATGCTTTGCCACATTTATTTTGGGAAGTGACGTTAAACAACCGAACACTTATTTTTTTTATTCCATGCTTTAGCCCAAGTAAAGAGCTATATCAGGCCATTGGCCCCAGTTATTGATAAAATGCATGTTTTCATGACTGAATAAATTTCACATTTCTTGTTACTTTTGAACTCTGTTTTTAATTAAAGTGCGAAATGTCGACTCAAGTAGGTCTATGACATAAGAATATAGGACTTAACCTTTGGTGTGTAACAAATATAGTATGCATCAGGGGCCAGACAATTTCACAAGAAAAATGTGAAAAAAATGTGCTGACTTGATACTCCCATCCCAGTGTTGTTCTGATGTTGGGCCAGTGTCGTAGACGATAGGCCAACATCAGAAAACTAACTTCCTCTTCTATCAAAGATATTAACCTATTGCTGTTAGTACGGCTTTGAAGATCTAAATTCATATTGGCCATTTTGATGTCCACTGTACAATATAGTAATAATAGCCTATGTGCAAGGACACTAGAAAATTCTGGAACTCGGAACCACATAAAAAAACCTGGTCGCAATCATGTGATAATTATCTGTGATTTGATTGGTTGGAGTGCCTAAAAATGAAATCTGATACTTTTTTATGGCCCACGAGACGACTTAAATAAATAGAACGTGTTCTATATTGTTGCGACATGTCACGACTGATAAGGCATTCCGACCAATCAAATCCCAGATAAACATCACGTGATTACGGCCACCTGTTTCCATGTGGTCCCGAGTTCAACATACCAAGGCTATTCTAGTATCATTGCACATAGGCTACTATTACTATATTGTACAGTGGACATCAAAATGGCCAATATAAATGTAAATCTTCAAAGCCGCACTAACAGCGATAGGTTAATGTCATTGATAGAAGATGAAGTAATAGATTATGGGATATATTTTCCCTAAAAATATACCTGCAACCGTGGTAAAAGAGGCAGACAGAACAGTGTGTAACGACAGCTACTTGTTCTGATGCTGGTCCATCATCTATGACGCTAGCCCAACATCAGAACAACACTGGGATGGGAGTTTCAAGTCAGCACTTTTTTTCACATTTTTCTGGTGAAAATGTCCGGCCCCTGATATATATTATACACATTACACACCAAATATTAGGTCCTATATGCTTATGTTATAGACCCACTCGAGTCAACAAAATTTAATAAATTATCAAAGTAAACATTCCAACAAGGATCAGCCGTGATATGACACTGTAGTAGCCTACATAAGCAGGATAGATAAAACTCACAAGCAGGAATTTCTGAAAACAAATTTACCAGTGTTCTCAGATCTGTCTTTTATTTCTGCATTATCATGATTACACATATATACATAATTATAAGTATATACAAGGTAAATTATAGCGATAGCAGACCTGAAGCTCTTCGCGTAATGGTTTAAATTCGATCGGACAAGATTATTCTCCTAGAAGAACCGGTTGAATATATAAATTTAAAACCGAGATGAAAAATAATATAAATTTAAGTCAGTTTATTGTCGTAAATTTAACATATTTTGACTAAAACACAAAAGATAGTTTGCCAAAACAAAATATAAAACGTAATGTCGTAAACTTAACATATTTCGACTAAAACACAAAAGGTAGTTTGCCAAAACAAAATATCCACATTATATACAGTAGGTTATACAAATATTTAGGTATAACTGTAAATTTATTATAGTCAGCATATCACAAATCCATGTGTGACACAAAGCCAGTCACAATATGTGATCCAAACAGACTTTTAAATAAACTATGCGAAGACACAATCATCAACTCTGTGTTATTAAGCGTCACCTGGTGAAAAGCTATGTGAGTTCACTCACATATAGTTATTCACCAGCTACTGCTGCAAGAAAATAGTAGCTACGCGATAAAGGGTCGGATGTAACGTTACTAGAACACTTTAAATGCTGCGTTGCTCATTGTTATTCACCTTAATGATTGAAGCTGAAAAGCTTAATTATTTTATATTTCATATTCGCCTTCATTGTTGCGAGAGATGCAATTAGTTTAAATACGGTTAATTCACCAGGTGTCGCTGACGGCCGATTTAAGGTAGACAATGGCGGATCCAGGAATTGACATACGGTGGATAGGGGCGCCGATTTTGCAAAAATGTCTACACACCACAGCTGGCACTTATATGCTGTAGAGGTGTCCGGGGACACGCTCCCCCGGAAAATTGTGAAATCAAATGACGCATTCTAGACAATATTTCGGCCGAAATATGATCGTTTTTTTTTAGAACGCTGAACAGGAGGGGGGGGGGGGGATCCGCCACTGTAGAAATTCTTCATTTTGCTCGTTTGAATGCAATTTACCTACCGGGTGGCTCTGGGTAATAAGAGTGCACCTTTATCATGTTCACCTGTGACAACTGTTATATATGTACTCTCTACAAGTTTAGGCGTATATGTTTTACGTTATTAATCTGCTGCGACAGACCTGTCATGTGTTATTTCATGAATAATCAGTAGGTCAACAATCCAAGGTTGAAAAATTGAAGTGAACAACACCAGGGGGTAATTGGCCAGACATCAAAAGAAAGCTTAGAAAAAAAAATTACAAGCATTTTTGATCCACTAAATTGTCTGTATTATGACACGTGGTGGATCTTGCTACACGAGTGAATGCTTGAAACGTTAACATGGTTAAAGTATTCCGACCCATATTTTTCAATAGACCTATATATTCAGCTACAAACAGTATACCATCTCACGGTCTATTCGCGAGTGTCCATTAGTTAATTTGGTTATTTCTCCCTTCTTCCATTGCATCCCGGATGTGATATTGTGATCTACTTTGTCAATACATTGATTATGCAAGTTTAAACTTATGTTATACTTCAATTAATACTTCATGTTATACCGGACGAACCTATTGGTCCACTGATGTGATATGCACGCAACTTTAACCATTAGGCCTACACTAGTAGCTCCATACAATATGTCACTTTATTAGATAAGCTCGTATTTGCTTTAACCCTTTAAGCCCTCACAATGCATTAAAGCAACATTTAAAATCCCTGAAAACGGACTTTATTCTCCTACAACAAAGGGTTTTAGAACGAAATTTTCATGAAACTAATTTACCAATACAATTTTCTTTAATTTTTGAACCACATCAAATCATCTTCATCCACTATGTCGGGAATTGCGACAGCAATTCGCGGCTTGTAGTGGACGAAGATGACAATGGTAAATTCAGGATTGAAAGGGTTAAACGTCAATAATTGGTATCTCAATAGTTATAAGGGATCACTTGGTATAATGGAAGGCGTAGTTTTGGAAGGCGAAGATGATGAATCCTATATACTCCTATACTTTGGTTATTGTGTTTATTATAATTTTCCCATATTTCACTCACTCACTCACTCACTCACTCACTCACTCACTCACTCACTCACTCACTCACTCACTCACTCACTCACTCACTCACTCACTCACTCACTCACTCACTCACTCACTCACTCACTCACTCACTCACTCACTCACTCACTCACTCACTCACTCACTCACTCACTCACTCACTCACTCACTCACTCACTCACTTGAGCAAAATGAGAGATACTTTACATTCGCAGCACGTTCTGATCGTTTTATTCGCATCATTGAGATTCGAACACCGTGGTGATTAAAGCGACATGAGAAATGGCACTGATGCGAGATCACTCCCGAGGTTTGACGTGACTTGCGGAGGAAACAATGATACCACCTCTAATGGCTGACGTGAGACATGGGATAATATGATACCACCTCTAACGTTTGACATGACGAATGAGGGACACGATATGATCCCCAATAAATAACTCGGAGCAATAACTGCAGAACCTCATTGATACCAGAAACACCATTCCCCCGCACTGCCGAGTGCATGACGGACTGCATAGCTGACTGTAAATATAATATCACCCCTTAGCGGTAACTGGACCATGAAAGATGAGTAAATATGATATGTTCCCTATTCAAGATTACTGGAGGCGCGGACCATTAATTTATTAACGTTTTGAACACCAAGTTGAAATATTAATATGTTTTGCATTTGAATTTGTGTAAAACATATATTGCTTTTTTTTAATTCGAGACATTTGTAGTTCATAAACATTGAAGCCACATCTCACTCACAAGAACCATTTTTAAAATATCCTTGTGTTTTCTAATCACCAATAATTTTGCAAAAAAAACAACTAACTAGTCAAGTTATTATCCCTAATTATATTTTGTTTGCAAGTTACACTGTACTTTAGTAGAGTTAGACTAGATATAAAGACGAAATTCCCGTATTTCTTATTATTGACATGGTTGTCCAAAATTTCGTCTCTATATTTAGCCTAGCTGGTAAATGCGCAGCACAAAAAATGAAAAAAACTTTTGAAGTTTTAGTATATGGACATGTTGACATCATATGGTCATATTGATAAACCAAAATAAAATCACCGATTTTTTTATGACTTTTTTTATGAGCCAGTCCCTTTAAAGTGTCACAAAATCTAACTTGAATATTTTCCACCCGATCACCTAATCACTTTGTTATATTCCACTTTAAAAATATATAGTATTAAGAGTTTTACAGTAGTGTTTTTTTACTGATCTAGCCCAAGGTGTCACTATGTCTAAAAATAATGTTTTTGTATTTAATTATGCGCATCCTTCTGAAGATTGTATGTAATATTGAGTTAATTGTTTCCCATTACATGACTATCTAATGTACATAAAATATAATATTTATGTGTTTGACGTTTCTATAAAAAATCATGTTGTCTTTGTTTTCCATAGGAATGAAAGTGTCACAAAAACTGAAACGAAAAAGTATTAGGAATAATCGCCATCCAATCTTTTGAGTTTAAAGTGTCACTATATCTAAGAAAACATATTGCAAATTTTGCGTGTTCTTCTGAATATTGTGTTCAATATTATCTTTAACGTGATATATTATACATGACTATCTGATGTGCATAGAATTGAATTATGTACGTTATGTTGGTATGTTATTTTCCCTTTGGTCATGGAACTGAAGCTGTCACTAAACACGAAAAGAAACATTGCCACCCTATTTTTCTGCTTCTGTGCAATCTTCTTAAAAGTTTGATGTATGGTTCCATAAATTACCAAGAAAATCCCACAGCATTACACACGCACCATTTGATATCTGGGGGGGGGGGGGGGGATAGATTAAAATTGAAAAAAATAGTTTGTCGCCACAAAGTCAGAAAAAAAAGTTTGTTGAAAATATGGGCAGAAAAAAAAGTTTGTTGTCGAAATTGATAAAAAATATGTTGACCAGAAAAAACACCAAATGGTAACGTACATATTAGGGAAAGCATATGACAAAAAATTTCTTCAACGAAACATAAAAAAAAATTGTCGGACGTTGATCGCCAAAAAAAAAGCTTGTTATCCACCGGAGGTAAAAAAAAAAGTTTGCAAGCAACAAAAACTCTAGCCCCCCCCCCCCCCAGATATCAAATGGTGCGTCCCTTAACACTACAAACATGTAAGTTATCGTAAGCGGTGGGCTCACTTATCAATTTAATCGTATTGATGACGTCACCGTCCAGGCTACTTCCATATATTAATACAATATGTTTTAACAAGCATTTTCTACGGCACACACATCCGGTGGATTCACCACACTTCAAAGGCAAGTAGCAGTAGCTGCTTATTTGTACCGTGCCTTTGCTCGGCAGAGTTGACGGTGCAGTGATGCCATGTCCAACGTTAATAATTAATATAGACATGTAGCCCGGTCAGGTTAGTTAAGCTGTGCGGCGACATGTTACATTCTGAAGTAACCCTGGCTGAATGTCAAACCAAGTCAAGCCAAAAACCAAGTCAAACTAAGAAATATTTTTAAGATCGCCTCTTAGAAGTCAAAGTGTCGTAAGTGCAACGCCAATGAAACACGGCTTATTAAACTATTTTAAGCCTGAATTTACCATTCCTATCTTCATCCACTACCTGTTGGAAAAATGAAGATGACTTGAAGTGGGTGGCAAATGAAAACACAAAATGTTATTTTAAAAACAGTTCTTAGCCTTAGGTGTTAAGAAATTCATTCATTCTTCAGAGAGGCAAAATGATGCTTTAATGCACCATGAGGGTTTAAAGGGTTAAATAATTTGTCTGAACGACATGCTCCAGATAAATTAATGTATATATTTTTTCGCATTAACCCTCACAGCGCGGGAATTGACTTTAATCGTCAGAATCTGACGTCTGTAAACGTCAGACTCTGACCCCCGCATTGTAAGAGTAAACATATTTATAATGGTCGTAGACCCATAACATAGGTATACAAATGAATCGGAAACAGATAACTACGATATATAATAATGATGATTTCAAAATGAAAAAAAACATGGTTTATATAGAAAAAAATCAGCGCTTTAACCCTTTAACCGCCGGTGCCGCATATATTCGTGTTTTCGTTTTTTATTAGCACAAAGTACCACCTTTTAAACATGTTAAAGATAAAATGTGACGTCAATCAGCAATATTTGAAAACAGTTGACCTCCATTTTTTCAAATCTGAATGAGTTTCACTCACTTGAAGTTGTGGATCGCGTCAGCGAGACACAACTTCAAGTGGGTGAAAATTCAGATTGAATAATTTGGCGGTTAAAGGGTTAAGGGTTAGGTGTCATAGGATGGAAATGAAGACAAAATTATAACACAATCATGTAGGGTACAGCTGCTGAATTGTTCGTTTATATTATTCATTCATTTGATAACATTTATTAATGCTAACGCAATGTAATAATATAATAATGCTAACGCAATTTCCAGGAAACATATATATTATTTTTAATCATAGGTTGATACAGCGCGGTGATTATAATTGCACACAAAATAAACCTTTTAATGTCAGCACCTAGCGGGGATTTAACCCTTGAACCACCGGTGTTGTCCATTTTCGTTTTTTACATTTTTTATTAGCATATTAAATATCAGCTTTTGAACCTCTTAAAGATAAAACGTGACATTAATCAGCAAGATTTTAAAATTAGTTGATCTCCATTTTGTCAAATCTGAATAATTTGCACTCACTTGAAGTTCGAGACACAAGTTCAATTCAAGATATAGCTTCAGACGCAACATTACATTAAATATGACGGGAATATATATTTTTAACACTGATAAACGTATACTATCACGTATCAGTATACGTTACCCTTCGAAAATCATAGTTAATCATGTTCATGGTAAAATACATAAATAAGATCAAATACATTAACTTATTGACACCGAGAAAAGAATATTCCAAAGTAAGTTAAGTGACCTATTCAGTATATGTATCAATGTTACCACACTAGTTACAGTACTTAGATCTCGTGGTGACACCATCCTTTGAATGTTGAGAGAACAGAATGAAAGAACTTAGGGTTATTTGCTGATGAAATGTCAACGGTAAAGCAAAGTGAAACGGCGTGGAAACTTTAGGAGATTCTGAGGTCGTAGGTCAGACTGAGGTCTCCTGAGCGAGTGACATCTTATCTTGTTCTTTAGAGGGCTTTTGTGGGACGGGGTCAAGCTAGGTCAAAGGTTAGGGGGACTTATGGCCAATAATTCCCTGGTTCGACGTCGTCCTCGTCAATTCGTCCTCACGGCAATTTCGTTTTCTGCAAAAAAATATAAATCTCTTAACATTGCTGCTGCTGATCTCGGCGTACAGACACTCGCCACATTCAAACGACTCCTTGAAATGAAATTTTTTAATTTGATTATTTAAAAAAAATAACTTTTATCAAACTATATTAGGCCTGGGGCTGATTTGCGAAAGCCTGCTAAAACACGATTTCGCTGCACCCCCTGCGACATAAGTTTCTTCGTTTGTTATTGTAAGAAAATATATCAACTTTAATATTCGAAACAGTAACCAAAAATTCCGATGTCCAAAAACCTTAATTGAGACCCTTTAATCACCATGCCCTAAGAAAAGTCATAAAACTAAAAATAGTATTATTCAGTCATCATTTTTTTCTGAATTACACTATTTCATTAAACATTCAAGTAAAATAGGCTAAACAAATGTATACATGCGCAACCATAAATAAAATAAAAATAAAACATTTGTAAAAGCTGTAAAAATTTCATTTTGATCAATTTTTTTGTGTTTTTTATTTTTTATTTTATTTTTTTGTAAGTTTGATTTCGCCGAATTCCCGCTAATGGTACAGTTTTAAACGAATATGTATTGAACATATATGATTACTTAGTAAAATTGATAGCATTAACACAAAATCAAAAATCCCGAAATGTGTCATATTAAGTGTTTTGTGTCCATACCCGAATTGATATTTATTAGTTCCTTAGCGTCATTTTTTAGCATTATATCTATCGGGTGGACAAAAGCACCAAATTTGGTACACAGTTTCTCCAGGGGCAAATGATGGAATTTAGTCGTTAAGCCTTCTAATTTTGGCTTTGCTTTTCCAGAAAATCCAAAATGGCCGCCAAAATGAAAATATTTTTCGTCGCTTTTCCCTGTAAATGAACATTATTTTCTTCATAATATACCTTAATATATACTTAAGAGAAACCTTCCTAAGACATATCATTTACTGCTGTTAGTTATTGGAAAGAAAAAGACCACATAAAACGTAAAAAACACTGTTTATTTAATTAATGTGAGCTCAAAATTGGCTGTTGTTCATTTCAACATGTCCTATAACTTTCTGACAATATAATTGCAATTACTTTTGTCATAATGTGAGCCGTGAAGCATCTTACATATATTTTTTGTAATAATAGGGATCTAATAATAATAAAAAATAATAATAAAATTATTACAATTTAGATATGAAAATGAAAAAACATTTTATCAAAAACCCTGAAATATATTGAAGTATGATGATGCCTTTATTTGGACTCTTAGCTATAATACCATAAACACTGACATGAACACCACTTCTCTGGACACTGATTGGGATTACCGCACCTCCGAGCTCGTTCCTCCGAGGCGTTAGGCCCTATATAAGTAATTTAATTGAAAGGATATTGAATTCAGCTTGCATCGTTTGTGCATTAAAGTTTTAAATATTATATTTTTAAAATATGTTATTATACAAACAGAATGTTATAATTTAAAAAAAAATTATTTATTTAAATTTGAAGCTGCTATCTTTATTACAAAGACGGAAGGTGTAACTTACACAAAGGTAAAATAAACAGCAAAATGTAAAGTTAGCACATTGTCTGAAAGGCCTGATATACGTCATAAAACCGGAAGATGCACTCCCTCCAGCAAAAGCCACATAAATAATTTGCAAGGATATATTTTTTTGGGTATACTTCCTCAGTTGGTGTCTATCATATTTTGTTTAAAATAAATAATTTCAGTGATTATGATTCTAAAAATGTTCTGATATAACGCAACAAATTATCACCAAGCTTGCATCACAGCAGGACTGTTAGTTATTATGTTTGACACAATGAAGACAGCTGTATTTACTCGTTTGAGAAAAGGCAACGAGTCAAACATTATGAGCTTCATCAACTCTGACTCATGAACGACTGAAGGTTCAATTAACTTATTCAACAATTCCACGATTTATGCATTGTTTTAGCTTTATTAATATACTTCTAGAAGTAGAAGTGGCTCTGGCTAATTTTAGTCCTACTTTTTTGCGTTTTAAAAAAGATGATTGTGTAGCATCAGGATGTCTTAGGTATATTCACTATGGGTGGCAATTCATGTTTAACTATCCCCAGCCATTATTTTTTTAAAGCACAGCAATAAGCTATAACCATTCATAATTAGTACTTACTAAGTACACATAATATTATTATCTGATGAAACAAGATTTATTTTGAACAAAATGTCACCAAACACATTTACCTGATAATTGTGGTACTATTCTTGGCGTTAACTGAAGACGAGAATGTTTACTTTTGTTTTATTATTCGCTATCTGGGTTTAAATTCTTATGATTGTTATTTATCTTTCATTTAAATACAAAACTACTACATTAAAATATAATATGGCAAAGAAAATGAAATAGACAAAAAAAATCATAAAAATCATTCCGGTACTGCATAAAAATACTGTAAATTGAGTACATTATATACCCCAATGTTTGGTTTATCGTTCTAAAAAATAAATTTATAGATTTGCGAACAATAAAAAAATTAATATGATCTACATAGCTCCTTCTAAAGTTCAGTATAACTAAAGGAAATCAAAGTTTTAAATTTGTCATTTTTTCAAATAAAATTTCATTAACATGTTTAATTAGAAATTGCAAATTTTCTGTTTATTTCTGTTATGATTTTGCATCATCTACACAGCTGGCGTAGAAATAATGGTCGATATTTCAAACGATTTCTATCCTGAATTTTTTTGCGAGACGATTTTCGCATATTAATTGTCACAAGTTATTTTTGATGCCCTTGTGTTAAAAGGGTTAAAATTACATATTTTGGACACTTTAATTTTTGGTTACTGTTCTGAAATTTAAAGCTTATATAGGAATAGGACAAAACCATGAAATCTATGTCGCAGGAGGGGGGAGGGGTGCAGCAAATTTTAATTTTTTTGAAAACAGTCCCAGGCCTATATAACCTGATGATCTTAAATAAAATGCAAAAAAAAGACAACGTAAAAGCATCGCACATTCAACCATTCTTTAGCAGTAGTTTAGGTATAGAAATAGTTTGTTTAGGCTTTAACCCTTTCAAGCCTGAGTTTACCATTGTCATCTTTATCCACTACAAGCCGCGAATTGGGTGACACTTGTAAAAAATGTATCGTTATTATTAAAACAGTTCTATTAAAATTGTCGTTCTAAAAACCCTAGGTGTATGAAATTAAGTCATTTTTCAGAGTTGCAAAATTATGCTTTGATGCATCGTGAGAGCCTAAAGGGTTAAAGAACGATGGTATTATATATGTGACACCACACAGACGCTGAATCAATGCTGGTCTAATGTTGGGTCACCAACCAGAATTAATTCAGCGTCTCGCATGATCAAATAGAAAAATAAATCAGTTAATTAAAATATCTTCAAAGTAACAGTAAAATCAAATAATGCCACAATTCAAGACGTGCTTCATATACCACAACGCTTTGTGTATGTAAAACTAAAGTGCCTTGCCAGAAAATTCATTTTTCAATACATAGCGATATTGCAAAATTAAATTTACCTTATTTTCAATTTCCAACATCAGTGAGCATACTTTTAAATTTTAAGTTTTTTTTACTCGGGCTAATTTGACCTTCAAATACAAGCACTCATGTAGCAGAGTATATCACATCACTTATCTACTGAGAACCCATTACAACACCCCTGTAGTCAGAGTGTATAACATCACCCATGTGGTCAGAATCCATTACAACACCCATGTAGTTAGAGTATATTACAACAACATGCAGTCAGAACCCATTACAACACTCATGTAGTCAGAACCCATTACAACACCTATGTAGTTAGAGCATATTACAACACACATGTAGTCAGAACCCATTACAACACCTATGTAGTTAGAGCATATTACAACACTCATGTAGTCAGAACCCATTACAACACCTATGTAGTTAGAGCATATTACAACACACATGTAGTCAGAACCCATTACAACACCTATGCAGTTAGAGCATATTACAACACACATGTAGTCAGAACCCGTTATAACACTTATGCAGTTAGAGTGTAACACAACACCCATGCAGTCAGAACCTGTTACATCACCCATGTAACAGTTGATTCTCCAGTGATACTAGACGGCTGTATAATTAAACCTGAAAAAGTAGTAAAACTTTTAGGCATTACTATTGATGAAAATTTGAGTTTTTCGATACACACAGAATAAATTTGTATGAAAGCTGGCAGACAGCTGAGCGCTCTGAGAAGATTGTCTTTTTATCTTGACAGCAAGGCTAAATTGGCTCTTTTCAGAGCGTTCTTCCTCAGCCACTTTCAATACTGTTCAGCCGTCTGGTATCAATGTACTGCTCCGAATGCTCGATGTATGAAAAAGATTCAGGAGAGTGCTCTAAAGTGTGTTTATTCCAACCATACCGCCTCATATGAGTCCCTCTTGAATAAAGCTCGCCTGCCATCTCTGGAAGTTGGGGGACAAATGAACATCGCAATTCAGACTTTTAAAATTCTCAATGATTTATCACCGACATACCTCCTGGAACTGATTGCCGCATCCGTAATTTAAGTAATTCTGAAAATATCCTGAAAATTCCTCTCATGAAGAGGGTGCGACATGGAATAAATTCCTTTTGCTTTTTGGCCCCCCAACAAAATCTGGAACTCTTTGCTAGAGGCATTGAAAATTATCATAGACCTGAAAATTTTCAAAGATGGCCTGCGAGATTATTTTTCTCTTTAATTGAGAGCACAATAGAGGTAGGTCCCTTGACAAAATCATGTGATATATTTATTTAGATATCAATAAATGCGAGTTATTAAACTTTGTACTTTTAATCCACCGTGACGATTATGTAGGTTCCGGTGACTTGATGGCGGGGTTGATTCGCCTGCAAACTTGGCATATTTATCCCTGATATGACCTAGTGGCAATGTGAGTCAGCGGGACACACCAGACTGACAACCTTGCTGACATTTTCTCAATACCAATGTTGATTTTATGTTGACACACTGTCTGAGACACTGGTCCAATATTACGTCAACATTTCCTGTTTTCTGTGTGGATCGAGATTGAGTTTACCTGTAGGTTACCCTGATGACATCGCAAGGCTCGGAGACAGCAATGCTAGACCACGGTATATCATGCTCAACAATGATATGCAATGCATAAAAACCCCATGGTCCACCATAGAATACCATGGTAGAGCACCATGATTTACCATGGATAAAAACTGTGGCAGACCACGGTTTTACTGGCCGAAATGACCAAACTCTTAGACAATGGGTTATAATGATCTTGGAGCATGGTAGACAGACTATGGTCAGAAGTGGACCAATTCCTAACCACGATCTTCCATGTTCAAACCATGCATGGTAAGCCATGGTAAATCATGGTGTTTTAATGCATGGTTTACCATGGTGGACCATTGTGTCATTTCACGTGGGTCCACGTATCTTATATTTAACTAATATGGAGCAAGCACCCACACATACGTAGGCTATAAATCCAAATCGAGTATTATATTCGAAGCGTCAAGCACAGAGTTATTAATGTCTGCCAGGCATTCACCAGCTGCTTAAATTGTCAAGGAAGTAGTTACTGTGTTTTGCCTCGTTTAAAATCGTAATGGTTCTAGCTAATAATCTTGTCATGCAAACCGTATTCTGCCGCTTGGTAAATATTTACTTGTAACGTAAGCAATTACTGCCTTCTGATCTTGCAAAGCAGCATCCATATTGTCAGGATTTATATCATCGCTTAAAGCTTTTATTAGCTTGGACAAATGAATTATTTTTGGGCAAACATTTCTCCCCCAGTTTATTCAATCGGTTTAAAATTTGACCTCAATAATTGTAGGGTACCCGAATAGGTTGCGCTATGTCTTTTCTGAGCGATCCAACCAATAGTGTGCGAGTACCGCGGGGTTAAGGGTCGAAAAAATCCCATCGAAATAACATTGGTAAACTGGTTAGATAAAAACTTCAATATCTTAAAAACCGGGCGTCTGAGGCTGAAAAGGAGTGAAATTTGGGACCTCGTGATATATATCTCCTGACACCACCTCGGAGCGGTTACATTATGGTACAATAAAATCTCCGATTTCCACGCGCTTGCCGGGACCTTGGGGGAATTCCATAGATAAAGATTGAATTTGAAAATTAAAATTTGAAAATGAAATATCGCAGAAACAGTTCGTCTGAGGCAGAAAAGAAGTGAGATTTGGACCCGGAGGGTTAAATTTTCATTTATAAACCACTTTCCGAATGTAATCCAAAACGGCCGACAAAATCCAAAATGGCCGACAAAATTGAAAATGGTCGACAAAAAATAAAAAGTGGCCGAAATGCATTTTTTTGCTACAATTCAGTAAAATCAGGTAAAATCTCCCCATTATTGCCCAGCCAGGGTCTCTATTTTAACTGTCCAAACTCACTTCATGTTCCTTTAGAAACAGGCAATGTGGTATGATATTGTTCCATATCAGAATGCATGCTTCAGGCAGGTAAATTGGCAGTGACGTCAGAGTGACAAAGTCAACCCCTTAAGAGACTTCACGTCATTTGCTCAGGGAGACATAAGAGACCGCTGAGACCGTTTCTAAGACGTGATATGAAGGTAGGGCTGCATGTCAGCCGTTGGAACAGAGTTATTTTAGAGTCGACAATCACCTAAAACATACTACTATGGAATGAGAAAATACTATTTTAAAACGTATAAGTATTTCTGTAAATATCCAGGGTTACAGTGGTTTATTAATACATGTACATGTAATAAACACACCTGCAATGGTATTGCCAGTATATTCTTGAGACTGTGACTTTGTAAATATATGCGTATTGTGTATTTTAGTAATGTACATTTAATACATTTGCTGATGTTTATATATGACTAAATGTGTATCCAATATAGTTTGTTTAGGTTGTTAGAGGAAGACACATATTCAGTGTGAAACATCATTAAAATATTACAGACAACTGATAAAATGCACCCCTATGACATGTAGGCCCTATATGCTACATGTGCACAACTTGTATAAAACTTGTAGACTATACAACTAGGTCAGAAAAATAACTATCCATTGTCTTACTAGCGTGAATAAATATGTTAATGACAAATTAGAATTTGAAAGTGCATTGCACTAATTATGATAATTTTGCATCTATAGTTGTCTTCGTAATTGAAAATTCAAATGCTCACAAAGAGAAAAAATATCGTACCGACTCCAGGCATTTGACTGTAGTCCCATTTCTTGAGTTGTCACAATTTGTTCACAATATGTTTGTTATTAACGCTCTCTCATCATACAGAATAATTTACATCTAAATATATCCTTGCAACTAAAACTATTTTCTGGGATATTATCACTCAAGCAGTAACGGTACATATCAACAAATTAATTATAATTTTTAAGCATCTTTCCATCTTGAATGGTAAATGGAAACACGAACTCATCACACATATACATAAATATAAAATGTACACGCGCTCACTCTATAAAACGATATGCAATCATGTCGTGACATTATTTTCAATTAAAAAAAGAAAAGATTTTAAATTCAGAACAGACATTCAGCATAGCTGATTAACACGTTAGCTTATCTTGATTATATATCATTTAAGAGCTACACCAATAATAGTGTCATTATAAATTAATATAGGAAATATACCACACAATGTGGTTATGTGGATGTGCCATTGAGAGAATGAAAGCACCTAAATAAGTCATTGGTCAATAGGTCATCCATTCACTTGCTTCATTTAGTTTGCTAATTGAACCAGCTTAGTGTCCACACACCAAAAGCAACATGCAATAATTAGTCCTGAATTAGTTCTCAATGAATAGTGGATATCATTACACTTTACATTGATTACTTGTAGATGAGTCTGCCATACAGACTTTTGCTTTTGGTCACAAGGGCTGTAGAACATATCTTATTACTGTATGTTTGCCACTAAGTTGCAGTCGTGCTTTGTTGTCCGTGGTAACGGTACAATTATACAATAAATTGTCAGTTGAAATTAGGAGCGTGGTATTGTGTACTACTGTTTTAATATTAGTCTGAAATAATAGCATTAAGAAACAGTTGATCTCCAAGCACTAAATGTTAAAAGCAAATTTAAAAAAAAAATAATCATAATTCATATTGTGGTAAATTTATGTGATCTCCTTCCACCCTAACCCTCCCCCCCCCCCTCCCTCCCCCTATGGAATGCTGGCTCGATTCATATAAACATGCTGAGTAGGATTATTAGTGTCTATAGGGGAATAATGTGATGTTTAATATGAACCCAATTTAAACAATACTGCATTTATCTTGTTTTATCACTGGCATGTTTATCATCATTCATGGAATTGTAGGCATGCCTTATTAAATGTTGCATTACGCACGTACAACGGAAGGAATATATATATATCCTTTGTGCATTTTTTAAGGAGTATAAAACTGTACAACTCAATTAAGTTGAGTGTGTTGAATATTTAATTCAGAAAATTTAGTTTCACATTGCGTGCACGCATAACAGGTGAAGCTAACGATAGATGATATGTTGTGTCTTTATCTTTCTGTATCTCTTTTTTCCATGATGTGTATTATTGTTTGAAAATGAATGTCAACTTAACCCTGTTAACACTAATGTATAATGATATACCTCATTTTAAACATTTTGAGGATCTGACGATCACAGTTCCATTCATACCATTCACTTTATTGGATTATTGTTGGTGACATTAAATACGCGTGAAGCTACACATCACGATCTCGCAATTATATCTCCTTCTCCAAATGACAACCGGTAATACCACAGTACATTGTTCTGCGAAATAAAACTCATTGGCTGCTTACTTGAAAAGTGAGTAGTTACTGCCTTTTGACTTTACACGGCAGACTACCACTCTGATCCTGACCTATCACAAACGATTTATCGTCTTCATTTTTACTCAGTAAAAGATGAAGATGTAATTGAATGCTGATGAAGATGTACCTATCAGGCTACGTATAGGACCTATGTATATCTGGGATAAATGAATGAATGAATGAATGAATGAATGAGTGAATGAATGAATGAATGAATGAATGAATGAATGAGTGAATGAATGAATGAATGAATGAATGAATGAATGAATGAATGAATGAATGAATGAATGAATGAAGGAATGAAGGAATGAATAAATGAAGGAATGAATGAATGTTTTTTTAGGTCCCATGTGTGTACATACAGGCTAAACTGTGCCAGGGGAACCTCTCAGGATTGTGAGATAAATGAGTTGACACTGGCCCGCACAGGATGCGAAATTCTATGCGTGGCAGTCCGATCACATTCTTCGATCATTACTTGTGTCTCCTAGGGTAGTGGTTAGCACCGCTGCCCTTCACGCCAGAGTTCCGGGTTTGGTTCCCGGTCTCGGCGGTTTGAAAGAAACAAAAATGTTTCTTCCCCATCCACGTGTGAAAGTCAGTATTGTGCAGAGCCTCCGTGACCGAGAGGTAGCGTGCTAGGCCTCAGACCGCCAGGGCTCGAATTTCGAATCCTGTGTCTGGAGAACAGTGTCATCCCAATCATCTCACCATCCTCAAGAGGTCCTCCTGGCCCAGTTTAGCCTATATGTGCACAAAGGTGGCCTAAAGCCCGATTCATTTCATTTTATTTACTTGTGTCTAACTGTTAGGCCTGGGGCTGTTTCCAAAAAAAAGGAAATTCACTGCACCCCCCCCCCCTGCGACATAGATTTCATGGGTTTTTTCCTATTCCTGGACATACAAGCTTTAAATTTCAGAGCAGTAACCAAAAATTAAAGTGTCCAAAATATGTCATTTTAACCCTTTTAGCACCAGAGCATCAAAAATAACTCATCTCGCAAAAAAATTCAGGATACAAAAATTGTTTGAAAAATCGACCATTATATCTACGACAGCTGTGTAGATGATGCAAAATCATAACAAAAATAAACAGAAAATTTGCAATTTCTAATTAAACATTTTAATGAAATTTTATTTGAAAAAATGTCAAATTTTAAACTTTGATTTCCTTTAGTTATACTGAACTTTAGAAGGAGCTATGTAGATCGTATTAATTTTTTTATTGTTCGCAAATATATAAATTTATTTTTTAGAACGATAAACCAAACCTTGGGATATATAATGTACTCAATTTACAGTATTTTTATGCAGTACCGGAATGATTTTTATGATTTGTTTTTGTCTATTTTATTTTCTTCGCCATATCATATTTTAATGTAGTAGTTTTACATTTAAATGAAAGATAAATAACAATCATAAGTATTTAAACCCAGATAGCGAATAATAAAACAAAAATAAACATTTATAACATTTTAGTAATATGACACATTATACTTGTGAGCCAACTGGCTTCTATTCAAAGTCTGAATAGTCATCAAAATCCTAGATCACATTTGTTGCATCAACTTCCATCGCGTTATCACATAGAGATTTACACCCACAGACACTGGTACAGTTCAGGCTATTAAGACAGCATGTACATCTTTTATCTTTGCAACTTTTGCACTTACAGCTAATACACTCCAAAACAAGTTTGAAGGCAGGTGTTTTATTCATCTAGTCTATGGAAATGCTGTTTACTTTCACCCTCCAACCATGTCCATGTGGGGTCAAGTAAACTCCTGCGCCATATTGCAGCTTGATAGTTGGAACGCAAAATATGTTTATATGTAGCATCTTGACATGACACGATGTCAAGACACGATGGCAGACACGATGGATCGATTGTGAGCGATCCAAATAGATAATATCTCAATTAATTGACATTATGCTGTTGTTAATGGCCATATATGGCACCTATAGCTTCTCCTAGCAGTTCGTTGGAAATGTTGAATGGTGTGCTAAGCTGCTGCATTGTTTTTCAAAATGAAAAAATATTGCAGGTTAGTTTGAATGCGATATGGTATTATTACTTATTGAATTTAAGAAGAGCTGTATAAATCGACTTGCAAATATTACAAATTCGCTCAACTAGTAGGCGTGTATTTGTGGGAAATCCCGTATATATCCGCATGCATTGTTTTTTTTTGTTGAGATCTAATACAACCTCAGGCGCTTTTATCTAACTTGATAATATGGTTAACTTGAATAAAATTAAGATGCAGAACAATGACTGCTCTTCATGTACTGATGTTTCAAATGAAATTGCTCAGGGTGTATCGTAGTTATACTCATCCATACATAATATTGCTAGAAGCTTGGACGGAAATTCATGCCTCATATGCTAATAATTTATATGATCCAAGGTGAATAAAAAATGGTACTACCATCACTGATACTTTAATGCAAGACTGTATTTGGAGAATACTCAAAATGCTTGTAATCCATGTGTGGCATTGCTCCGTCATTTTGTTTATCTACTTCTCGTCTTCAGTTAACGCAAAAAACAGTACAACAATTATCAGGTAAATGTGTTTGGTGCCATTTTGTTCAAAATAAATCTTGTTTCATCAGATAATAATATTATGTGTACTTAGTAAGTACTAATTATGAATGGTTATAGCTTATTGCTGTGCTTTGAAAAAATTATGGCTGGGGATAGTTGAGCATGAATTGCCATCCACAGTGAATATACCTAAGACATGCTGATGCTACACAATCATCTTCTTTAAAACGCAAAAAAGTAGGACTACAATTAGCCAGAGCCACTTCTACTTCTAGAAGTATATTAATAAAGCTACAACAATGCATAAATCTTGGAATTGTTGAATAAGTTTATTGAACCTTCAGTCGTTCATGAGTCAGAGTTGATGAAGCTCATAATGTTTGACTCGTTGCCTTTTCTCAAACGAGTAAATACAGCTGTCTTCCTTGTGTCAAACATAATAATTAACAGTCCTGCTGTGATGCAAGCTTGGTGTTAATTTGTTGCGTTATATCAGAACATTTTTAGAATCATAATCACTTAAATTACGTACTTTAAACATAATATGATAGATACCAACTGTGGAAGTATACCCAAAAAAATACATCCTTGCAAATTATTTATGTGGCTTTTGCTGGAGGTAGTGCATTTTCTGGTTTTATGACATATATCAGGCATTTCAGACAATGTGCTAACATTTTGCTGTTTATTTTACCTTTGTGTAAGTTACACCTTCCGTCTTTGTAATAAAGATAGCAGCTTCAAATTTAAATAAATAATCTTTTTTTTAATTATAACATTATGTTTGTATAATAACATATATTAAAAATATATTATTTAAAACTTTAATGCACAAACGGTGCAAGCTGAATTCAATATCCTTTCAATTAAATTAGTTATATAGGGCCTAACGCCTCGGAGGAACGAGCTCGGAGGTGCGGTAATCCCAATCAGTGTCCAGAGAAGTGTTCATGTCAGTGTTTATGGTATTATAGCTAAGAGTCCAAATAAAGGCATCATCATGCTTCAATATATTTCAGGGTTTTTGATAAAATGTTATTTCATTTTCATATCTAAATTGTAATAACTTTATTATTATTTTTTTATTATTATTAGGTCCCTATTATTACAAAAAATATATGTAAGATGCTTCATGGCTCACGTTATGACAAAAGTAATTGCAATTATATTTTCAGAAAGTTATAGGACATGCTGATATGAACGACAGCCAATTTTGAGCTCACATTAATTAAATAAACAGTGTTTTTTTACGTTTTATGTGGTCTTTTTCTTTCAAATAACTAACAGCAGTAAATGATATGTCTTAGGAAGGTTTCTCTTATGTATATATTAAGGTATATTATGAAGAAAATAATGTTCATTTACAGGGAAATGCGACGAAAAATATTTTCATTTTGGCGGTCATTTTGGATTTTCTGGAAAAACAGTGCCAAAATTAGAAGGCTTAACGACTAAATTCCATCATTTGCCCCTAAAGAAACTGTGTACCAAATTTGGTGCTTTTGTCCGCCCGATAAATATAAGGCTAAAAAATGACGCTAAGGAAGTAATAAATATCAATTCGGGTATGGTCACAAAACACTTAATATGACACATTTCGGGATTTTTTATTTTGTGTTAATGCTATCAATTTTACTAAGTAATCATATATGTTTAATACATATTCGTTTAAAACTATACCATTAGCGGGAATTCAGCAAAATCAAACTTACAAAAAAATAAAATAAAAAATAAAAAAACACACACAAAAAATTGATCAAAATGAGATTTTTACAGCTTTTACAAATGTTTTATTTTTATTTTATTTATGGTTGCGCATGTATACATTTGTTTAGCGTATTTTAGTTGAATGTTTAATGAAATAGTGTAATTTAGAAAAAAAATTATTACTGAATAATACTATTTTTAGTTTTATGACTTTTCGTAGGGTATGATGATTAAAGTGTCTCAATTAAGGTTTTTGGACACCGGAATTTTTGGTTACTGTTTCGAATATTAAAGTTGAATTATTTTCCTACAATAACAAACGAAGAAACTTATGTCGCAGGGGGGGTGCAGCGAAATCGTGTTTTAGCAGGCTTTCGCAAATCAGCCTCAGGCCTATGTGACCTAAAGGTGGTCATAACTGCTTGCCAGTAATAACCCCTGATCGAATCTAATAACGTCTCAACAAAACACATGATACGTTGACGCAATGCCGGTTTAATGTTGGCGCACCGTCTGCGACGCAGGCCAAACATTAAGAAACCATTGCGTCAACTTCTACTTCTCGTGATTACTGGTTCTTTCTGTTTTCTTGTAGCTAATCCTATCTCAGCAAGCTGACGTTAACGATGGCTACAGTCTCAGCACCACAGAAGCAATCTCATCTTTGACGGCGGCAAATGGAAGAAGGCGTGACATTCTGTCACAGAGACAGATATCAAGACATAAAGGTGCGCGGTTTGTTCATATCAATAGACCATTACTTAAAGTGGTCCACTCTGCTCTGCAAAGCCAAAAGGCAGTAACTGCTGGTTTGAAAATAAATCATTTACTGCCTTTTGGCTAACACGGAGATTATAAGTGTTTTTTGACTGATTGAATGATATTTTTGACATTTGCCCACGAGAGACACATATATGCCAAGAGATCTACATGCCAATATTGCTTGAAAATCAAAAAAATACAATAATACTAACCAAACGAACAATAGAAGTTATTTTCTGATACTGAATATTAACATAACTATATCATTCGAAAACTTAATAAGATAACGTCTCCCTTTCGCGCGTGATGTAGACCAATATTGATGGGGGGGGGGAGGGAAGTTGTATGCTTGGGCAATTCGACCGTTTATCCGATTTTTTTGGTTTCAAATTATTAATATCACTGTATATTATCATATTATACCATTTGAATCTTCCTAATTTTCATTTGCATAATATAGCGCGCCCTTTGTTCAGCAAAAATGCACACTCTTCCCAATACGTCCACTACACCCTCCACTTTCTCAATGGCAAACGTGTGATTGGAGATTTGCAAAATTGTTTCTCAGATAGATGAGGTCTTCCCTCTTATTGTGCAAAACAACACATTGTTAAAGAGTATACACCAATCATCTGAACACAAAAGATGGGGTTAAAAAATCAATATTTTTGCAACGCGACATGGGTACCAAACATCTAAGGTCGTACAAAGAAACTTTGTCACAATGAAACGGTACATTCGCTGTCTATTTTTGCATCAGCCTCATGAGTAGGCTTTTTGAGTTAGATGAAATGCCTAAAAAAACCCATCTCTGTGCGTTTTGGGATCAAATGGGGTTGGCGTTATGGGACAAATAGAAACGTCAGAGAAAACATCCATTCCCAGCAAGCACAAGACGTTGAGCCAATGCTGGCTCAATGTTGGGCCACCGTCTACGACGTCGCCCCAACATTGAGCCGGCATTGGGTCCATTTCGAATGCGCTATATGGCAATAACACAATATTTGTATTAAATAATATTTATTTTAAGTGCTTTCATTCGATTATCTGACATTGAAAAATTATGATTCTATGTCAATTAGAACTGGAGATATTTTCCAAATTAGATTTGCATGGCGGTAAACACATATTTTGTCCCAACTTATTTTCTGGTAACATGGCTAGTTCCCGAACAAAATGGTACCACTCATAGAGAGTAGTGGGGTGCACGGCTACCAATTCTATCCCATGGACTAATGAGACCTAAACAATGCATTTCCACTATTTTAAACATTAATATACTCAATGAGACATACAGTATGTCTAGCCATTTTACCTATCTAAAAGTACTTTGTTGGATTCCTTGACCTCAAAAATGATAAATTTATCTTTACCATCAATACTCCAATTGCATTAGAAGTGAGAATAAAACACACATAGTGATCCCATGACGGTCATTTAGAAAATCTAAGATGACCGCCAAAGACTGTTTAGATAAAATAGAACCATTGGTTTTTGGATTCAGTAGATACCAAAGCTTCTTAAAATGTATAGTTCACAATTTCCCCACGAAATATCAACGAAAATACATAGTGAACCCGACTAAGCGTGTTAACAGAGTGTTGCATTGAACATCACCCAGTTGAAAATGCATGTATATCACATGTCAAGTGAACGAATGCTGTCTTTTCCGTATTCAATTGAACAGCGTTTGCTTATCAAACAGTAATCTCATTAAACAGTTTGTTTGGTGGATCGCGACATAAATATACTTAGGTATATGAAAATGTCTAATGTCAGACAGAATTTAGATATTCCTTACATGTGTACTTGTGATTATTGTTTGAAAATAGAGGTCAACAGTTACTGCTCAGCGAAGCCAAAATATAGTAAATGCTTTATTTGTCAAATAATCAGTTACTGCGTTTTGGTTTTTGACGACACATTAGCTATATGGAATACAATATTCACAATGTAAATTAAGAAGATCCGTTGATTAGGATTTCAATATTATAATTCGTTTATTGGATTCTCTTTCTTTACATCCAGTGGGTGAGGGGATACAATATCAGCAGACCTCGTAATTATATATCCTTCTCCAAAAGACAACTGGAAATACCACACTTAGCTTCTCTTCAAAGCCAAAAGACGATAACTGTTCACTTGACAAGTAAACAGTTACTTCTCTTTGACTTTGCACGGCAAACAAAATCTGTGCAGCTTTGGCCTAAGTCTACAGGTCACTCTATAGTGCAGGTAGGCCCTAATGTACTACGTTACACAGGTATATTTCGTCTAGACAGAAATTGATAACTACTGATTGACTTATTGACCCTGGTTAATGATTTCAACAGAATAGTCAGGCAGCAGTTGTAATCCAATGCGCCCATTTTATCAACTCGGTTTTTTTTACTTTGATATCATCGATAACATTCCAATTACCAGGAGTAAACTTGTTGTCAGTCTTTTAAAACATTTTTTTTAAATAGCATCATTTTCATATTTTAAAGTTTTAAAATTGTATACAGTTCAAGACCGATACTTGTTTAAGAAATAAATAAAAAAAAACATGCATTTATTGTAGGCCTACTAGTTTATCTTATGTTATGATATAATGTGACATTGAAACCATATTAAGGTATGCGAATTTAATTTCTTATAGTTTTCACAAACATACCACGTATAAATTGTATGCGTTTAGGCTATTATTGCCCCCAATGTCTAAACTTTCCCGCCCTGACTGACCCAATTTCTAGACGATAGGCATATACCTCAGAATGGGAACCACAAGACAATTCGATATTTTTGTTGAAACTATGAAGAATATTGAGAGGTAAACTAGTCTTGAATGTTTTTGTCATAATGTTTAAAGCCCATACCCAGGTTAAAAAGTCTCGAAGTTTAAAATTGTGTTATATAGGCTTAATCGTAGATCTATATTATCTTTCTCCACCCTCCATTTGAAAGACCTATGTACCCGATAAGTGTGTATTTCGGAATGTTCATACAATTTTTAAAAACAATCTCTTTATTATAAAGCATTTGACCAGGCAGCTGACGATCTATATGGAGGGTCCGATGTTGATTTGTTCTTTAGATGGAGGGTCCGATATTGATTTGTTTTCTTTGAAAGGATCAACACTGAGGAAAATCACTTCCTTTTTGTCACAACACCAGCCACGAACATCCGATGAATATTACCTGTGTAAAGATGTAAAACATGTCAAATACCCAATATGAAGTGTTGACCCTTCGTGTTTGTAAATATGAGACCCGTAGGGAAAGCTCTTTTACGCTGTGGTTTTCCGATGACATTGTAATTAAACTAGCAACGTCTTTGACGATGTGATACATCTGATACCTTACACACTTATCCTTATATGAGTTAAGAAATTTTTGTCATAGATTACGGCTAGTAAATTATAAGAAAATCTTTAGAAGGAAATAATCAAATCGTTGGCTCGATAAAACTTTCCTGTCAAAGAATGGTAACATGGCGACAGCATTAAAAAATGGGTGGATCTAAACGACAAACATGTAATGGCCGACATTTTGTCATAATTCGTCTTTTTCGAAAGCTGATTACGTTGCCAACGGATGTTTCTAAAAGTTGTAATCTTTCGGAATGTTGCCTTCACTCATTCAAACACCCGAAAAAATATAACAGAGCTAAAATGAAAACATACCATTTGCCTGGGTATGGGCTTTTAATAAACAAAATAAGACATCGTTGTCTGGAAATTGGAACTCGTATGTTAACGCCCAGAGTGTAACAGCACTCGAATTCGCCTTGTGCTATTACAGTATATTATAGATATTTTGTGCTAATATCAACCCAATAGACGACTAGATGACGGCTATTAATATCAATGAGGTTACATTCGTTGAATAAACAAATGCATCACAGTGAAAATATTTTGTGGATTCATTTGATTTCAGCTACTGCTTTTTGGCACAGTAGTGCTGCGCAAAGGCAAATCACAGTAGCTGTATACTTTACAGTTAAGCATATTTTGCACCCCTAAATATCTGAAACAAAAACAGAAAGAGAAATCGTACAATGATTTATTCAAAAATATTGTGTCATGTGTCACCCAAATCCATAGATCCATACCTCAGACAAAGCATTAACCATGTTAATTACACAGAGAGAATCGTACCCCAGCCACAGTCCATCATACCTCAGACACATAATTAACCACAGAGATAATTGTGTCCCAGCCATAGGCCATCATGACTCAGATCGAGAATTAACCACACAGAGAGAATTGTGCCCCAGCCATAGGCCACGATGTCTCAGATACATAATTAACCAAACAGAGAGCATCGTGCCTCAGAGATAGGCCACCATGCCTCAGATCGAGAATTAACCACACAGAGATCATCGTGCCCCAGACATAGGCCACCATGCCTCAGATCGAGAATTAACCACAACCACACAGAGAGAATCGTACCCCAGCCACAGTCCATCATGCCTCAGACACAGAATTAACCACAGAGATAGTTGTGCCTCAGCCATAGGCCACCGTGCCCCAGATCGAGAATTAACCACACAGATAGAATTGCGCCCCAGCCATAGGCCACGATGTCTCAGATACATAATTAACCAAACAGAGAGCATCCTGCCTCAGACATAAGCCACCATGCCTCAGACACATAATTATCCACACAGATAAGAGAGCATCGTGCCCCAGTCATAGGCCACCATGCCTCAGATCGATAATTAAACACACAGAAAGCATCGTGCCCCAGTCATAGGCCACCATGCCTCAGACACATAATTATTCACACAGATAAGAGAGCATCGTGCCCTAGCCATAAGCCACCATGCATAAGACACATAATTATCCACACAGATAAGAGAGCATCGTGCCCCAGTCATAGGCCACCATGCCTCAGATTGAGAATTAAACACGCAGAGATCATCGTGCCCCAGACATAGGCCACCATGCCTGAGACACATAATTATCCACACAGATAAAAGAACATCGTGCCCTAGTCATGCCTCAGATAGAGAATCAACCACACAGAGAACATCGTGCCCCAGCCATAGGCCACCATGCCTCAGACACAGAATTAACCACACAGAGAGCATCGTGCCCCAGCCATAGGCCACCATGCCTCAGACACAGAATTAACCACACAGAGAACATCGTGCCCCAGCCATAGGCCACCATGCCTCAGACACAGAATTAACCACACAGAGAGTAGCATGCCCAGTCATAGGCTATAATGCCTCAGGCACAGAATTAACCACACAGAGAGCTTCGTGCCCCAGCCATAGGCCACCATGCCTCAGACACAAAATTAACCGGACAGAGAGCATCGTGCCTCAGTCATAGGCCATAATGCCTCAGACACAAAATTAACCGGACAGAGAGCATCGTGCCTCAGTCATAGGCCACCATGCCTCAGACACAGAATTAACCACACAGAGAGCATCTTGCCTCAGACATAGGCCATAATGCCTCAGACACAAAATTAACCGGACAGAGAGCATCGTGCCTCAGTCATAGGCCACCATGCCTCAGACACAGAATTAACGACAAAGAGAGCACCATGCCCAGTCATAGGCCATCATGCCTCAGGCAGAGAATTAACCACACAGAGAGCATCGTGCCCCAGCCATAGGCCACCATGCCTCAGACACAGAATTAACCACAAAGAGAGCATGTTGCCTCAGACATAGGCCACCATGCCTCAGACACAGAATTAACCACACAGACAGCATCTTGGCTCAGACATAGGCCACCATGCCCCAGACAGAGAATTAACCACACAGAGAGCATCGTGCCCCAGTCATAGTCCACGATGCCCCAGACAGAGTATTAGCCCCACAGAGAGCATCGTGCCCCAGTCATAGGCCACCATGCCTCAGACACAGAATTAACCACAAAGAGAGCAGCATGCCCAGTCATAGGCCATCATGCCTCAGGCAGAGAATTAACCACACAGAGAGCATCGTGCCCCAGCCATAGGCTAACATGCCTCAGACAGAGAGTTAACCACACAGCGAGCATCGTGCCCCAGCCCCGTGCCTTAGGCAGATAATGTATCCACACATAATGCCACCGCTCCAAGTTAACGTCGTTGATGGTGAACCAACATTAAACCAGAGCTGGTTTTACACATGATGTTTCCATGGATCGGTTTCCTGATTCGTGAGATGAACTATGGCGGGATAGATTGCAATGGAATAGTATTGTCCTTCTCTCGGCTGGGTAAACATGGTAAACTCGGCATTGATTTTAACTTGTCCTGCGACAGCATTCAAGCGCTGAAAGCACACATCCTCTTCCAAGGCAGTCCCGAAGACCAATACGACAAGCAAACAGGGACTCTCAGCAAAGCGGTGCATGAGAGAGGTAATGATGTTTTTGTGGTCATATCTGGTCCTGTTATAAAGGAAACAACAGGTGCCACCCCACTACAAATCTTGAGACTTAAGTAATCCGCCAATTTAAATAATTATCTTTTCACCCACTTGAAGTTGTGTCTCGCTACTGCTATCCACAACTTCAAGGGGGTCAAAATTACTCGCACTTGTTTAATTTGAGGTAACCACACAGTTGCAAATGTTGATGTTTTCTAATAAACGGCTAATAAAACGAATTAAAGACGACTATATTCACGCATGACATTTAAACACTTATAGCGCGGGGATCGACTTTAGTCGTCAGAATTTGACACGTCTGTAGACGTTAGAGTCTGACGACTAAATAATTAAAGTATTTGTAATGACCGTATAAACATAACATAGGTATTCAAATGAATCAGAAAGAGCTAACTGTACTCGCCGTCAAATTAACCAGGATCGCATGATTTTCGCCGATTTCTCTGTCAATTCTGAACCGATTTTTTTCAAATTTTGCAAAGGCCATTTTCTACTCAAATCCTAACAGCCCTGAAAATTTCGTAAAATTATATAGCGTATTTCAAAAGTTAGACCATTTGACATGTAGTAAATTGAAATTACGACGTCGCTCTATAACCCCATTAAACTAATTCAAGAATTGTATTACATGGCAAATGGTCTTACTTTTGAAATATTAAATATTTTTTGCGAATTTTTTACCCCTGTTAGGATTTCAATAGAAAATGGCCTCTACACAATTTCAAGGAAATCGGTTCAAAATTGACGGAGAAATCGCCGAAAATGATGCGATTCTGGTTGATCAATTTTAATTTGACGGCGAGTATAAGACATTTATATTTTCAACTTGAAAAAACTTTTCTTTCTCTATGGTTTATACGAAAGTTAATGGTTAAGCTTAATGTAGTTTTCCTTTCTTCTCCATTAGAAAAGTTATTATTATCTAAGCTCTTCCATTGGAAATTAGAGAAAGTTAAGTTAATTTCAATCTTGAGATGGGCCCCAGATCTCTACATGTATAAGTTATGTAACTAAACAGTGTTCTTATCAATACATAACTATAAGCAGAGACATATCAAAATAAAATTAATTACATTTATTTGATTCATAGGTTTATGACGTGGTTAAGAATCGTGTTTATGAAAAAGATATACCTAGATACACTTAATGAGTCATTTTAACCTATTTTAGCCGTCAAGTGAAACTGCTCCAGTAGATACTGACGGTCGATATTGTGTGTTTCTTATTGTTCTAATGGATCAGAGACAGTATTTTTGCGGCTGAATGTTTTACGGAGTAGATTTTGTCGCCTCTGAACACAAGTGTCCTTAGTGGCAAATATGACCATTAACCCTTTTGGCGCGCAAGGACCATTTCTAGACAACATAATCTGAGGTCTGTAGATGGTCAGATTATGATATATAAAAACAATCCCCGCACTGAAATAATTAAAATAGGTATAATGGTCGTATATAGACCCATAACATAGGTCTTCAAATAAAGCGGAAACAGCTACATGTTACAAAGACATGCATGATGATTTCCAATTGAAACAAACTCTTTGGTCTCTTTGGTTTATACAAAAAATACTTCAGCGTTTGAAGGTTTAATACCCCAGTCCCACATTGTCGGACTGTATGCCTGTAGGACCTCGAGATACCAGCCGAGCTCTATCGTGTAGACACAGACATGTGTCCGTATTGTAGCCGGGCTCTACCGGCAGCTACTGGTGGCATCCGCAGGCGTCCGTGAGCGGCCGACAAAACAGCGCTCCCGCGTTGCTTCCGTCAATACAATCATTATCAGGGTTAACTAAAAAATATCACAAGATTTAACATGTTTAACCCTTTAACCGCCGGTGCCGCATATAATTATTTGGGTTTTCATTTTTTATCAGCATATCAAGTACCACCTTTTAACCATGTTAAAGATAAAATGTGACCTCACCCAGCAATATTTGAAAACAGCTGACCTCCATTTTGTCAAATCTGAATAATTTTCACCCACTTGAAGTTGTGGATCGCGTCAGCGAGACACAACTTCTAGTGGGTGAAAATTCAAATTGAATAATTTGGCGGTTAAAGGGTTAAGGACGATTTTTTCTGAAAAAAAAGTCACTGTGATGACTTATTAGAGACTAAATGATTTATAAAACGTTCAGGTCCTGGCAGTAATGGGTCCAGAACAGGTCGTAACAACTTCATGTTTTTTGCCAATTTGTCCCTAGTAGCTGATGGAACAGACAATGCCGGCACTATAGCCTATACATGGCTCAGCAGCACAGAAGCAATCATGTTTTTGATGGAAGAAAAATTGAAGTAGACACGTTGCCACATGTACGTCATAAAGGTGCATGGCTTGCTCACATCAATGACTTACTGCGCTTGGTTTGACAAGCAGAATGTTTCTCAGGAGAATGATCTGGCTATCAATTCTACTGATTCCACTGTTTGCTATCACATCAAGTGCAATCTATCCGTGTTTCACGTATTAGTGTTATTCTCAAGAATTGACAACATTTACTGAAAATGAGGATTCGTATTCATATAGTTTTGATAATTTTTATATTTCGGTGGGCGTTATCGGATTGTTGCATGCTATCCATGTTATATCTGAATATTTTTTTGAGACTGGAATACTATAATTATAAATGGCTATTTGATTGAATTGTGGTAAACGTGTTAGACTTTTAGTGTAGACAGTTTAATGTCAGCCGCTAAGAAATAATAATTAATTTCACTATAATCAGTGATAATACAATTAAAAATGATTTGTTGTCTTTCTTTTTATATGTATTTAGTACGCTTATTACTGAAGTGATCTTTATCACCCATATCATATTTTGTCTATTTAATTTTGAAACATACACTAAACACTATGTCATCTGCCTCTCTACTATATTACCAAAAGTGTACTGATATTCTAAATATAATCATTATGAAATTTATTTTGTATCAGATTTGAATCAATATACTTTTTAATGAAATGTATTTCTAATTATAACAACACTGGTGAAGCGTGTAGCGTGACATCGTGATCTGTCACTAGACATTTGAAATCTGCATTTTAAGCAGATTTTTATTATATTTCACACCGAGAGGAAACCGTAGATGTCAGATTCTGATGTCTAACGTCGCTCCCCGCACTGTAAGAGTAAACATATTAATAATGGTCGCAGACCCATAACATATGTATTAAAATGAATTGGAAAGAGCTAGGCTAACTAAGACATGTATAATGATTTCAAATTGTAAAAACGCCTTTGGTCTGTATGGTTTAAAAAAATATTCAGCACTTTAAGGGTTAATCAAACTTTAAAAATCATTTATAGACGCAATACAATTTTTTGGGTGATATCAGGTGGATGTGCCCATGGTGCACAGGCAAACGGGTGATTATAGACTTGAAAATATTTCTCAGATAAGTCACTTTATCCGTCTTGTTGTGCAAATCAACACTGACGATGAGACAGCAATCATCTCAAAAGCAATGATGTAAAATGGTATTTTTTTTATATTACTTTTTCTTTTTTTTCATCGCGACATGAACATGGCGCAATGAGAGACATGGCGAGAGGGACATGGCGCAATGGTTAGAGCGTGGTGCTCTGCCGATCTCGCTGCCTGTCGTGCGGTTTCGATTCCCGCTTGGTGCAGAATTTTCAGAGAAATTTCATGTTTCCCCCTCTCAATCTTGGGACATTGTTAAGATGTTGTGTCCTTGGGCAAGGCACTTCACCCTCAAATGCTTTACTTGACTCAGGTGAAAATGAGTACCTGGTAGGACGGAGATGGCAATGTGTACGATAAGTTCAATGCGTCGAAATGGCTGCAGGACTGTATGCTCTCCGTGGAATTGAAATGGCACACGAATGAGCAGGTCCAGTGACCAGGGGGTAAGATGTAAAGTCGGATGATAGGTCTTCAGACTTGATATCAGACTATAAACCTGCACCTTTACTTTTTACACTAACTATCAAAAGTGTACTGCTATCATAAATATATTAAGCTCTATTTTTTTCAGATTTGAATAAACATACTTTTTAATGGAAGGTATTTCTAATTAGAACAACTCTAGTGAAACGTGTCGTGATGCACCGTGATCTGTCACCAGGAATTTCAAAACTGCATTTCAAACTCATTTTTATATTTGTTCACATCGAGAGGAAACCCAGCAGACTCGAGACGTTGATACAATGTTGGTGTAATGGTGAGCCACCGTCAACGACGCTGTCCCAACACTAGAACGGCATTGGATGAACGTCTCCCAAGCTCGCCTGTGATAAATGCATGCCCCTATTCATATCGTCCTCTAGCGGCGAGAGTGTCACATGTAATACACAAATGATGAGTTATAGCGACATTTACGGATCGAGTTCATATTTATTTTTTTCTATTCTAATTCTAAATATAATGGCAGTTACGCCATTACATTTAGTATGGTGAGCCTACACTGCTTTAACCCTGGAACCGATATGAGCGCGACTATGGTCGTTTTAATGTGTTTTATTTATCCGTTTAACTGTTTAACCGCCAAATTATTCAATCTGAATTTTCACCCACTTGAAGTTGTGTCTCGCTGACGCGATCTGCAACTTCAAGTGAGTGAAAATTATTCAGATTTGACAAAATGAAGGTGAACTGTTTTCAAATATTGCTGATTGATGTCACATTTTATCTTTACCATGTTTAAAAGGTGGTACTTAATGTGCTAATAAAAAGTGAAAACCCGAATATATGCGGCACCGGCGGTTATTCTCACTCACTTTAAGTCGTGGGTCGCGGTATCTAGACACTTAATGTGTCCTGATGATTTTTTTAAGTTTGCGCCAAAACGCCAACCCATCACTTTCTCAGCGGCAAACGCGTGATTATAGACTTGAAAATGTTTCGAAAATGTTTCTATAAATCCATTTTGTTGTGCAAATCAACACCGCGCTGACGATGAGACAGCAATCATCTCAAAAGCAAAGATGTAAAATGGTATTTTTTATAATACTTTTCCTTTTTTGTTTAATCGCGACATGGGCACAAACTATCAAAGGTCGTATAAGGACACTTCGTCACAATGAAAATGTATCTATGTCTAATGAGTAATACTACACACATATTTTGACATGTTGGCTATTTGACGTGTTATTTGTAGCAAGCTGTTTTGTACAGTGAGACTCTGTCAGCTGATTAACCCATTAAAGCCCAACTTTTTAAAACAAAGCCTCCTAGGCGGAAATATAACACATTGCTACGATTGGACCAGTATTACTATTCTAAATTTGAATTAACATTTTTTCTTTTGAAAAGTGGTTTCTCGTACTGGCAATTTTTTTTGCCAGTGGGCTTTAGAGGGGTCAATGTAATGTCAAATGTGTTTTTTGTGACCAGTAGTACTTAGTATTAGTAAATCTTTGCCTTACGTCACTTTTAGGCACAAATTGTCTTTTAAGTGACATTGTTATACGATTAAAAAGTTGTAGTCAATTGATGAGATGAATGATGTACAGATGATGATGTGAGGGTGGGGGTGATAGGGCATGGTGGGTTATTGAGAGAGTTTTCCTTCGCTCGCCCAGTAAGGGGTTCTGCGCATGTCTAGGGGATCTACTTCCAGACATGTCCAGACTTGGGTTTCGCTGTGCAATTTAATGCTGAAACTCCGTGGCATTTCGCGCAGCGATTAGATTATGGCCAGATACGAGGAGGCTGCAGCTTCCCTTGGATAGTTGCTGTAGACTAGTGCTTCCGTACCATGCCGTATAGCATGCAACTGATGGAACAGATCTCTAAAGACCATCCCCGGATGGGGGCGACAAGTACAGCTCCTAACAATCATCCCAGTACCCCTAGATATGGTCCATGTAGTGATCAACGCTGGTAATCACTCCCACGAGTAGTATCATACATAAATGTATTTTATTTCATACTGAGACTAGGGGGGTGTTTCCAGACCCGCAAATATACGATTTTACGTGATACATGTATATTATATACATGCATATTCTAGAGACCACAAGTTGAAACTGAGCATCATTGGCTTCTCACGGGTGAACTGTTTTGTGCCATGTTTACCAAAATAAAGTATCACGGTTTCGTCCATACTAATATCCTCAGCCTCATCTGTCTGCTTGAAAACGCCAGTCAACTCTTCATGTACCGGTCGAACCTTGTAGTAGGCCTATCTGTCACCTAACAAATTAGTATTATCTCTAAAATAAAGATCACTTATGATAACATCGAACTTGTTCTGCCTCAGAGAA
Source organism: Flabesymbios commensalis (assembly GCA_964017125.1). Taxonomy (NCBI): domain Eukaryota; kingdom Metazoa; phylum Annelida; class Polychaeta; order Terebellida; family Flabelligeridae; genus Flabesymbios; species Flabesymbios commensalis. The sequence goes on from OZ024912.1 coordinate 50,244,067, forward strand.
TCAGAGACCAGAGAATTGTGAATATCAGCTCATTCTGACTAATAAAGCCGGCTACATATGTATATGGTAGTCGGCTGTATCCAGACAGAAGCATGATGCCTAACAATGTTAGAGCCTCCATCTTATCTACACCGAGGTTTATTTCCATTTGTTGAGAATATAGGTTGTACTCCCACTGCATGCTATCAATTCATCATATATCATAAACATAGCGATCAAAGACACCATAAGTGCCCACTGGCAAATTTTCTTGCCAGTACCCACATTTTCAATTGCAATGTCTTCCTAGTATGTGTCATTTAGCAGACAAACAATTATTATTAGAAAAGGATGGAGATCTGCTTAGCATATCAGCATGCTCGGGGATTTAGTACCAGACAGTCTACATAATAAACATAATTTATTTCGTTGCATCATTTTACAGAATGGTTTATTACTACAGACTATAATACCGTGTATTATCCCACTGGCAATTTTTTTTGCCATGTGAATTATTAGTCTTTTTATGCACAGGTATGAATCTTTTTTCAGCATTAGAAGTACATGGTGAAAATCACCACACCTGACAGTTTCTTTATGAATATTGACTTACTTACTACAAGATATGTAATAAACTACTTATTGGTATTTTCCACGACGATGAAGTAGCATTCTGAAGTACTATTTTCCGACAAACTTGAACGTTGCTAAGCGTTGGTATCAACTATCAATTGCATAAAATGTAGTTAACCAAGACGACAAGTGAGTTTACAACGGGTTCAAGTCGTGTAGCCTTTTAAAATATTTTTTTTTATTGTGACGTCACACAAAAACGTCACTGGGTTGCCAGTGGGCTTTAATGGGTTATTCAAGTGTGGAGATTAGAGCCATCTCAGTAACTGAGCTCCTCCTCAACGTGGTGGTGCAGATTTTGTGACGAAAATAGGGCTGAATTTCGTTTACCAAAATAAAATACCTGATCGGAAAACGAAAAAAGAAGCACGCACCACACCACTCGTTAACACCCGGTGAGTATTGTATTCGTGTGTTTTTACTTTTTATTAGCAAATTAGATACCAGCTTGGAAACATTTAAAACTTGAAACGTGATTATATTAGGGCCTAATCAGCAATATTTAAAAATCGTTGACCCCCAATTTGTCAATTTTATTCTGAATAATTTTCGATCACGTGAAGTTGTGAAACGCGTCCGCGAGCCACAACTTCGTGCGATTGAAAATAGCAATTACATTGACCCACGGTGACCCGGCCACTATTGGATTAAAGTTGGGCCAGCGTCGCAGACAATATTCAATCATGGTATAACCATGGTAACACAAGTGAATCTGAACTAACCGAGACCGAGTACATGCTGAATGAATCTCACTATTTAGGCGCTGTGTGCGGCTATGATACAATAATAAAACGTTAACTGCACGTCGGTGCGTGCGAAACGCACACTCTTCTACGTGTTGTGGTAGGTTATTCGTACGTCACTTGTATGGGCACAGTTTTTCATGATACACTGTAGTCTCTTCTGATCTATTGTATTTTCGGGGAATACCTATAATCATACAATATGTGTGTGATGCTGAGGATGGTAATTACGTCATGATATTGTGTGTAGTTTATGGAGGTTGGTACATGCAGGTCAGACATAAACACTGATAATATGGCTGGTGGTGGTCGCATGTAATGTCAGGCTCGGGTTAGTCTATTAGTTCTCCCTGTCTACACTCTGATAAACGAGCAGTTCCTATTTATCCAGTTTGTCATTGCGATAAACTTCAAACTCTCCATCCTTACACCCAGCAAACACAAAACGTTGTACAAATGTTACACAAATGTTTTGTGTTTGCGGGGATAGTGGTCATTGCGGTATGAAATATTGCAAGAGACGAAGGAATCAGAAATAAATTATTATTATAATAGAGCCACCCCCCCCCCCCCCCACCACTGTGTGGGGAGACTCTATATATATATTTTTTTAATTGTTTGCATCTTTGTAGGCAAATTATAACAACGAGACGTACTACATACGCTATTATGTAGTTGGCAATGGTCCTGACAGTTCACTTGAAATTTCCTGTGCAATTCATCCTGTTTTTTAACAAATACAACTGGATTTTCTATGGCCTTAACCATTGTTCTTTGCACATACTCGGCTAGTGTCGGTGACCGCCACCATACTCAAGCATACTTACCTGGTACAACGGACACCGTGATGACGTTGGGCGGTTTCTCCAGAATGAATCCTTTCCATTGGACTTCGGTCTGGCTGACCATTTTCAATAACGCTACCATTCAAGAGATAATTTGAAGATCATAATATTTGTGATTGCATTCGTCGCCCATTTAAAAGTTTTCTGACGCACGAATTAACCCTTTCAGCCCTCACGATGCATTAAAGCATCATTTTTATCTCTGAAAAATAACTCAATTTCTTACACCTAGGGGTTTAAGAAGAACATTTTTTGTTGAATTTTTTAACTAATAGCAATACATTTTTTTTATTTGCCACCCACTATAAGTCATCTTCATTCACTACAAGTTGAGAATTGCGACAGCAATTCGCGGCTTGTAGTGGATGAAGATGACAATGGTAAATTCAGGCTTGGAAGGGTTGAGACATGCATAACGATCATGCTAAGGCTTTTACCAGGCCTCTGAGCTCGGTCGTCCGAGGTTTCAGACGCAGTACAAAGTTTTTTTTTAATAATGTATAGTTATTTCGCCGCAGTGCAGCACAATAAAGACATGATAGGCCTCTTTAACGCAAAATCACTGATATATAAACGCCATGATAAACGATGATGTACTGTAAGCCTACAACTGAAACGTTAATCCGCCTGCCGTCCATAAACACATCAATGAGACATTGAACCAATGATGGCTCAATGTTGGGCCAGCGTCGCAGACGGTGGGCCAACATCGACCCGTCATTGGTTCAATGTCTCATTTATTTGTGTGGAGACATCAGATGGTGAACCCCCTGCCTGCAAACAAGAACACCGTTGTGACGTCAGCGCGAGTGAACAGGATCTTTTGATGGACAGAGATAGCCGGAGATAGGGAATGATTTGTCAGGGTTGGTGTCTTGTGAGGCGTTTTGTTCATATTTACAGGACTACTGACACCCTTTATGTCGGTCTAATATCGATATTCTTCACTGATAGCTCCATGGTGAATGGACTTTCTGTCACGAACCAATGTTAGCTATGATGTCCGAATAGGGCCATCTCGCCCTTCCGCAGCTTCTTAGTTTTGCGGGGTCCGACAGGTCTATATTCCGACAGGTCTATATTCCGACAGGTCGATATTCCGACAGGTCGAAATTCCGACAGGTAGTTAATCCGACAGGTCGATAATCCGGTACACAGACGTTTCGCCCCATAGTCAGTTCGCACCATTTTTAGTGAGACGTTTCGCCCCAACTCATACTTTGGAAAGAGGTTTCACCCCCTCCCCATAAATAGGAAAGACGTTTCGCCACCGTCTTCATAGTTCAGGAAGACGTTTCGCACCCAAACCATATTTCAGAAAGACGTTTCGCACCCAAACCATATTTCAAAAAGACGTTTAGCACCCAAACCATATTTCAAAAAGACGCTTCGCCCCCTCTTCATATTTAGGAAAGACGTTTCACCCCCTAATCAGAAAGACGTTTCGCTCCCTATAGTCATAATTTGGATAGACGTTTTACACCCTTTTCATAATTAGGAAAGACGTTTCGCTTGCTATTCATAAATCAACATGATATTCATTTTTGAGAAAGACGTTTCTCACCCTAATCATAAAACAGCATAAAATTGTGAGAATTCCCGTCCCATTTATTATTAGGAAAGACATGTGTGTGTGCCCACTTAGGCTACCTTGTTGTTCATGAATTTTACTATCACTTACCGTTTTCATTTCTTGATTCAGCCACTTTCATTCATTGTGCTATCGATCTGATCGCCGACCTAAACTTGGAACATAAATGATTTAATGCAATATTGTAAGTTGTACTACATTAACGTATCTAAATTTGAAGGCTGCTTATTAATTTTTAGAAATATATATAGGGGCCAGGTATCTGAATTTGGGAAGGGGCGAAACGTCTCCCCTAGGGGGCGAGACGTCTCAATAAGGGTCGAAACGTCTCAATAGGGGGCGAAACGTCACACATAGGGGGCGAAACGTCTCACATACGGGGCGAAATGTCTTCCGTGGGTGCGTAACGTCTCACAGGGGGGGGCGAAACTTCTTAAACTGGCACAAGTCGTCACGGCGACGGGGGCGAAACGTCTTGAAGATGGGTGCGAAACGTCTTGGGGGGCGAAACGTCTATGGTGCGCAATATCCTGGAGCCGATAATCCGACCTAATGAGGATTAACCGTTTTATACCATAGCAGTCTTCACTTCAACAAAACTAACGGGATAGGATCTTATATTACTATAATTATTATTGTTTTATAACGAGATTCATGATGTAACGTTTTTGGAAACGCACTAATCCCAGAGAAACCATCTTCATCCATCCAGTTGTCTGCTACCGGCAGACTCTTGGATATCACGTATATGTGCTATGAGTTCAGAACCCCCCTCCTCCCCGGCCAACTCAAGCAGCCCAGACGATCTGACCTGTGTGTGACCGGTGACGTCATTATGAATATTCATGTTGCTCGCAACCCTCCTTTTCGTACAGGCTTCCCACACACCTGTTGTCAAGGTCAGACCGGTGGTCTGATGGTCTGAGCTGATAGGGGAAGGTGAGAAAAACACGTGTAGGCAACAGCATTAGCTAGCTGCCGTTCATAATGAGATCGTCCGTTAACCACGTTAACCAGCCACGTTTTTTCCCCCCACAAAACAACAATTATTCTGCGCGGGGCATTAACCAAAACATTTCTTAACTAACATAAAATAGCACAAATAAACGAACTTATTATTTGTTGCAACTGCTGAATTTCAGCCTACCATCAATATGTATTTTGGACGGTATTAGGACAGTAGGGAGGTCGCTCAATATCATTGTGTTCAATTTAAGAATCATAGTTGGTAAATGTATGATTTTTTTATCTGAAAATTTCTGAACAGTCAGGGAAAAAAACAATTAAATTTGTGGGAGCCTTTTAAATTCTTGTATGTTTTTATTTATTTTTTAGATTTAAATATACATAAATAATATATCATAATTGTACAAATATGCAATTGCAAATAAAATTGTGTACATTAGAACATCAACTGCAGGTGGCCAACACCCTTACTACGTTTGATATCCAGAATACAATTTATGTTCATTATAATTACATTTAAAATTAAAGGGCAAATAATAATAAATAAAACAAGGGATCAAATAATTACATAAATACAAATTATCAATAATTTTGCGTTACAATTGCAAAGACTTTAAGGGGCGACCATTAAAATAGCGGGGGGCCCGCAGTTTTTGCTCAGATTTTTTATTACAATCAACTACATTATTTTTTTCCAAGCTGGCTACATGTAAAATAATTTTTGCCCAAAAAGTCTGTATTTAATTTTGTCATGTGCCGCATTTTTGCTGGTGTTATTAGCCTGATGCCTACACGGGTTAATCCCAGAGAAAAACAAATACAACTGGATTTTCTATGGCCTTAACCATTGTTCTTTGCACATACTCGGCTAGTGTCGGTGACCGCCACCATACGCAAGCATACTTACCTGGTACAACGGACACCGTGATGACGTTGGGCGGTTTCTCCAGAATGAATCCTTTCCATTGGACTTCGGTCTGGCTGACCATTTTCAATAACGCTACCATTCAAGAGATAATTTGAAGATCATAATATTTGTGATTGCATTCGTCGCCCGTTTAAAAGTTTTCTGACGCACGAATTAACCCTTTCAGCCCTCACGATGCATTAAAGCATCATTTTTATCTCTGAAAAATAACTCAATTTCTTACACCTAGGGGTTTAAGAAGAACATTTTTTGTTGAATTGTTTAACTAATAGCAATACATTTTTTTCATTTGCCACCCACTATAAGTCATCTTCATTCACTACAAGTTGAGAATTGCGACAGCAATTCGCGGCTTGTAGTGGATGAAGATGACAATGGTAAATTCAGGCTTGGAAGGGTTGAGACATGCATAACGATCATGCTAAGGCTTTTACCAGGCCTCTGAGCTCGGTCGTCCGAGGTTTCAGACGCAGTACAAAGTTTTTTTTTATTAATGTATAGTTATTTCGCCGCAGTGCAGCACAATAAAGACATGATAGGCCTCTTTAACGCAAAATCACTGATATATAAACGCCATGATAAACGATGATGTACTGTAAGCCTACAACTGAAACGTTAATCCGCCTGCCGTCCATAAACACATCAATGAGACATTGAACCAATGATGGCTCAATGTTGGGCCAGCGTCGCAGACGGTGGGCCAACATCGACCCGTCATTGGTTCAATGTCTCATTTATTTGTGTGGAGACATCAGATGGTGAACCCCCTGCCTGCAAACAAGTACACCGTTGTGACGTCAGCGCGAGTGAACAGGATCTTTTGATGGACAGAGATAGCCGGAGATAGGGAATGATTTGTCAGGGTTGGTGTCTTGTGAGGCGTTTTGTTCATATTTACAGGACTACTGACACCCTTTATGTCGGTCTAATATCGACATTCTTCACTGATAGCTCCATGGTGAATGGACTTTCTGTCACGAACCAATGTTAGCTATGATGTCCGAATAGGGCCATCTCGCCCTTCCGCAGCTTCTTAGTTTTGCGGGGTCCGACAGGTCTATATTCCGACAGGTCTATATTCCGACAGGTCGATATTCCGACAGGTCGAAATTCCGACAGGTAGTTAATCCGACAGGTCGATAATCCGGTACACAGACGTTTCGCCCCATAGTCAGTTCGCACCATTTTTAGTGAGACGTTTCGCCCCAACTCATACTTTGGAAAGAGGTTTCACCCCCTCCCCATAAATAGGAAAGACGTTTCGCCACCGTCTTCATAGTTCAGGAAGACGTTTCGCACCCAAACCATATTTCAGAAAGACGTTTCGCACCCAAACCATATTTCAAAAAGACGTTTAGCACCCAAACCATATTTCAAAAAGACGCTTCGCCCCCTCTTCATATTTAGGAAAGACGTTTCACCCCCTAATCAGAAAGACGTTTCGCTCCCTATAGTCATAATTTGGATAGACGTTTTACACCCTTTTCATAATTAGGAAAGACGTTTCGCTTGCTATTCATAAATCAACATGATATTCATTTTTGAGAAAGACGTTTCTCACCCTAATCATAAAACAGCATAAAATTGTGAGAATTCCCGTCCCATTTATTATTAGGAAAGACATGTGTGTGTGCCCACTTAGGCTACCTTGTTGTTCATGAATTTTACTATCACTTACCGTTTTCATTTCTTGATTCAGCCACTTTCATTCATTGTGCTATCGATCTGATCGCCGACCTAAACTTGGAACATAAATGATTTAATGCAATATTGTAAGTTGTATTACATTAACGTATCTAAATTTGAAGGCTGCTTAATAATTTTTAGAAATATATATAGGGGCCAGGTATCTGAATTTGGGAAGGGGCGAAACGTCTCCCCTAGGGGGCGAGACGTCTCAATAAGGGTCGAAACGTCTCAATAGGGGGCGAAACGTCACACATAGGGGGCGAAACGTCTCACATACGGGGCGAAATGTCTTCCGTGGGTGCGTAACGTCTCACAGGGGGGGCGAAACTTCTTAAACTGGCACAAGTCGTCACGGCGACGGGGGCGAAACGTCTTGAAGATGGGTGCGAAACGTCTTGGGGGGCGAAACGTCTATGGTGCGCAATATCCTGGAGCCGATAATCCGACCTAATGAGGATTAACCGTTTTATACCATAGCAGTCTTCACTTCAACAAAACTAACGGGATAGGATCTTATATTACTATAATTATTATTGTTTTATAACGAGATTCATGATGTAACGTTTTTGGAAACGCACTAATCCCAGAGAAACCATCTTCATCCATCCAGTTGTCTGCTACCGGCAGACTCTTGGATATCACGTATATGTGCTATGAGTTCAGAACCCCCCTCCTCCCCGGCCAACTCAAGCAGCCCAGACGCTCTGACCTGTGTGTGACCGGTGACGTCATTATGAATATTCATGTTGCTCGCAACCCTCCTTTTCGTACAGGCTTCCCACACACCTGTTGTCAAGGTCAGACCGGTGGTCTGATGGTCTGAGCTGATAGGGGAAGGTGAGAAAAACACGTGTAGGCAACAGCATTAGCTAGCTGCCGTTCATAATGAGATCGTCCGTTAACCACGTTAACCAGCCACGTTTTTTCCCCCCACGAAACAACAATTATTCTGCGCGGGGCATTAACCAAAACATTTCTTAACTAACATAAAATAGCACAAATAAACGAACTTATTATTTGTTGCAACTGCTGAATTTTAGCCTACCATCAATATGTATTTTGGACGGTATTAGGACAGTAGGGAGGTCGCTCAATATCATTTTGTTCAATTTAAGAATCATAGTTGGTAAATGTATGATTTTTTTATCTGAAAATTTCTGAACAGTCAGGGAAAAAAACAATTAAATTTGTGGGAGCCTTTTAAATTAATGTATGTTTTTATTTATTTTTTAGATTTAAATATACATAAATAATATATCATAATTGTACAAATATGCAATTGCAAATAAAATTGTGTACATTAGAACATCAACTGCAGGTGGCCAACACCCTTACTACGTTTGATATCCAGAATACAATTTATGTTCATTATAATTACATTTAAAATTAAAGGGCAAATAATAATAAATAAAACAAGGGATCAAATAATTACATAAATACAAATTATCAATAATTTTGCGTTACAATTGCAAAGACTTTAAGGGGCGACCATTAAAATAGCGGGGGGCCCGCAGTTTTTGCTCAGATTTTTTATTACAATCAACTACATTATTTTTTTCCAAGCTGGCTACATGTAAAATAATTTTTGCCCAAAAAGTCTGTATTTAATTTTGTCATGTGCCGCATTTTTGCTGGTGTTATTAGCCTGATGCCTACACGGGTTAATCCCAGAGAAAAACAAATACAACTGGATTTTCTATGGCCTTAACCATTGTTCTTTGCACATACTCGGCTAGTGTCGGTGACCGCCACCATACTCAAGCATACTTACCTGGTACAACGGACACCGTGATGACGTTGGGCGGTTTCTCCAGAATGAATCCTTTCCATTGGACTTCGGTCTGGCTGACCATTTTCAATAACGCTACCATTCAAGAGATAATTTGAAGATCATAATATTTGTGATTGCATTCGTCGCCCGTTTAAAAGTTTTCTGACGCACGAATTAACCCTTTCAGCCCTCACGATGCATTAAAGCATCATTTTTATCTCTGAAAAATAACTCAATTTCTTACACCTAGGGGTTTAAGAAGAACATTTTTTGTTGAATTTTTTAACTAATAGCAATACATTTTTTTCATTTGCCACCCACTATAAGTCATCTTCATTCACTACAAGTTGAGAATTGCGACAGCAATTCGCGGCTTGTAGTGGATGAAGATGACAATGGTAAATTCAGGCTTGGAAGGGTTGAGACATGCATAACGATCATGCTAAGGCTTTTACCAGGCCTCTGAGCTCGGTCGTCCGAGGTTTCAGACGCAGTACAAAGTTTTTTTTTATTAATGTATAGTTATTTCGCCGCAGTGCAGCACAATAAAGACATGATAGGCCTCTTTAACGCAAAATCACTGATATATAAACGCCATGATAAACGATGATGTACTGTAAGCCTACAACTGAAACGTTAATCCGCCTGCCGTCCATAAACACATCAATGAGACATTGAACCAATGATGGCTCAATGTTGGGCCAGCGTCGCAGACGGTGGGCCAACATCGACCCGTCATTGGTTCAATGTCTCATTTATTTGTGTGGAGACATCAGATGGTGAACCCCCTGCCTGCAAGCAAGAACACCGTTGTGACGTCAGCGCGAGTGAACAGGATCTTTTGATGGACAGAGATAGCCGGAGATAGGGAATGATTTGTCAGGGTTGGTGTCTTGTGAGGCGTTTTGTTCATATTTACAGGACTACTGACACCCTTTATGTCGGTCTAATATCGATATTCTTCACTGATAGCTCCATGGTGAATGGACTTTCTGTCACGAACCAATGTTAGCTATGATGTCCGAATAGGGCCATCTCGCCCTTCCGCAGCTTCTTAGTTTTGCGGGGTCCGACAGGTCTATATTCCGACAGGTCTATATTCCGACAGGTCGATATTCCGACAGGTCGAAATTCCGACAGGTAGTTAATCCGACAGGTCGATAATCCGGTACACAGACGTTTCGCCCCATAGTCAGTTCGCACCATTTTTAGTGAGACGTTTCGCCCCAACTCATACTTTGGAAAGAGGTTTCACCCCCTCCCCATAAATAGGAAAGACGTTTCGCCACCGTCTTCATAGTTCAGGAAGACGTTTCGCACCCAAACCATATTTCAGAAAGACGTTTCGCACCCAAACCATATTTCAAAAAGACGTTTAGCACCCAAACCATATTTCAAAAAGACGCTTCGCCCCCTCTTCATATTTAGGAAAGACGTTTCACCCCCTAATCAGAAAGACGTTTCGCTCCCTATAGTCATAATTTGGATAGACGTTTTACACCCTTTTCATAATTAGGAAAGACGTTTCGCTTGCTATTCATAAATCAACATGATATTCATTTTTGAGAAAGACGTTTCTCACCCTAATCATAAAACAGCATAAAATTGTGAGAATTCCCGTCCCATTTATTATTAGGAAAGACATGTGTGTGTGCCCACTTAGGCTACCTTGTTGTTCATGAATTTTACTATCACTTACCGTTTTCATTTCTTGATTCAGCCACTTTCATTCATTGTGCTATCGATCTGATCGCCGACCTAAACTTGGAACATAAATGATTTAATGCAATATTGTAAGTTGTATTACATTAACGTATCTAAATTTGAAGGCTGCTCATTAATTTTTAGAAATATATATAGGGGCCAGGTATCTGAATTTGGGAAGGGGCGAAACGTCTCCCCTAGGGGGCGAGACGTCTCAATAAGGGTCGAAACGTCTCAATAGGGGGCGAAACGTCACACATAGGGGGCGAAACGTCTCACATACGGGGCGAAATGTCTTCCGTGGGTGCGTAACGTCTCACAGGGGGGGCGAAACTTCTTAAACTGGCACAAGTCGTCACGGCGACGGGGGCGAAACGTCTTGAAGATGGGTGCGAAACGTCTTGGGGGGCGAAACGTCTATGGTGCGCAATATCCTGGAGCCGATAATCCGACCTAATGAGGATTAACCGTTTTATACCATAGCAGTCTTCACTTCAACAAAACTAACGGGATAGGATCTTATATTACTATAATTATTATTGTTTTATAACGAGATTCATGATGTAACGTTTTTGGAAACGCACTAATCCCAGAGAAACCATCTTCATCCATCCAGTTGTCTGCTACCAGCAGACTCTTGGATATCACGTATATGTGCTATGAGTTCAGAACCCCCCTCCTCCCCGGCCAACTCAAGCAGCCCAGACGATCTGACCTGTGTGTGACCGGTGACGTCATTATGAATATTCATGTTGCTCGCAACCCACCTTTTCGTACAGGCTTCCCACACACCTGTTGTCAAGGTCAGACCGGTGGTCTGATGGTCTGAGCTGATAGGGGAAGGTGAGAAAAACACGTGTAGGCAACAGCATTAGCTAGCTGCCGTTCATAATGAGATCGTCCGTTAACCACGTTAACCAGCCACGTTTTTTCCCCCCACGAAACAACAATTATTCTGCGCGGGGCATTAACCAAAACATTTCTTAACTAACATAAAATAGCACAAATAAACGAACTTATTATTTGTTGCAACTGCTGAATTTTAGCCTACCATCAATATGTATTTTGGACGGTATTAGGACAGTAGGGAGGTCGCTCAATATCATTGTGTTCAATTTAAGAATCATAGTTGGTAAATGTATGATTTTTTTATCTGAAAATTTCTGAACAGTCAGGGAAAAAAACAATTAAATTTGTGGGAGCCTTTTAAATTCTTGTATGTTTTTATTTATTTTTTAGATTTAAATATACATAAATAATATATCATAATTGTACAAATATGCAATTGCAAATAAAATTGTGTACATTAGAACATCAACTGCAGGTGGCCAACACCCTTACTACGTTTGATATCCAGAATACAATTTATGTTCATTATAATTACATTTAAAATTAAAGGGCAAATAATAATAAATAAAACAAGGGATCAAATAATTACATAAATACAAATTATCAATAATTTTGCGTTACAATTGCAAAGACTTTAAGGGGCGACCATTAAAATAGCGGGGGGCCCGCAGTTTTTGCTCAGATTTTTTATTACAATCAACTACATTATTTTTTTCCAAGCTGGCTACATGTAAAATAATTTTTGCCCAAAAAGTCTGTATTTAATTTTGTCATGTGCCGCATTTTTGCTGGTGTTATTAGCCTGATGCCTACACGGGTTAATCCCAGAGAAAATGGCAATTGCTTGAAATAGATGACCCAGCGAGGTTGTTTTTTGCAGAAAGTGTGATTAAATTATTAATTATTTCTACATTCTTTCGGAGATAATTTTTTCAAAAAGTATGATTAAATTATTTATTTAAAAATATTTTAAAATAAAAAAATTGGAAGGTGATTAGTTATTTCCAGGCTGTCCACAGATATTTTTTTATTTTGACCTTTCAGAGGACGAAATTATTTATTCCCCAGAAAACTCCAGGTCCCTCCTGCAATTTTAATATCATCAAGTATTCGATGCATTATATCAAGATTTTGTTACACGGATCATCAAGTACCCTTGCTGTTACGTACCGTACATGGAGGAATATTAGTATAAACATAATAGTAGCAAATAAGACTATGAAATAAATACAAGTATACCTTAAATAATCTAATATATGTAGGGGCCTACGGAACATCAAAGCCTACAGAATAGAAAACTCCTGTTAGCCTTCTAGACCCAGATGCGCACAGCGTGGCAGTCATTTTGAGTTGACATTAAGCCCAACAACTGGTCTGAGCGTATTCATATCATCATAGTATGGGTTTAAAAATGTGGGTTAAGTCACCTCCATAGGCTTATAAGGCCTACTACTCTCATCTTGACTACTCTAAACAATACGCCTAATGACTCCCAGAAAATAAAGTTGGAGAGGGTTATAACCCTTTCGGTGAGGGTAAATGGGTTCAGATTTCAAATAAAGAGCCGATTGTAAACGATTAGGCTTATATCAGGTACAGCTTTTAAACATGGGGGTATTTCCATTCATTTGAAGCTGACATTTGCGTCACCAATGCCAGTTTCAAATGAATAATAAATGTCAAATGAGTGATGCAGAGTTGGAACAACATTATTTATATTAAAACAACATTATTTATATGTAGGATCTATAGCCTGGTATCATGGACTCTCTCGGCTTCATAGTTATTCATCACGACAGCAACTGTTAAATGGACATGCCCAGGTCTAAAACCATCAAAAAATTTGCGATTTTCTTTTAGCTTAATAATATGACCATATGATGTAAACATGTCCATAGACTAGAACTGCATTTTTTTTAAATTTTTGTGGTGCGCATTCACCAGCTAGACTAGATATAGAGACGAAATTCCTGATTTCTAATTATTGACAACCATGTCAAAAAGAAATACGTGAATTTCGTCTCTATATCTAACTGGTAAGTGCGCAGCATAAAAATTTAAAAACTTTTGCAGTTGTAGTCTATGAACATCATACGGTCATAATAAGAAGCCAAAATAAAATCACCGATTTTTTCACGATTTTAGACCTGGGCATGTCCCTTTAATCCTCTAGCTCGCTAATTTTTTTATGTCGAAATAACGACCTGTCGGAATAACGACCTGTCAGTCTCTTTGTTTCACATCGTCCTCTCGTAGTTTCGAATCGCTCTTTCGTTAAACATTTCATACTCTCGTCGTTTCACAGTCTCGTTTTTTCGCATAGCGCCTTCGTTGTTTTGCACTTTCGTTGTTTCGTACTTTCTTAATTTCGTACTTTCGTTGTTTCGTACTTTCGTTCCTTCGTACTTTTGTTGCTTTGCAATCTTGTTGCTTCGTGCTTTGGTTGTTTCGTACTTTCGTTGTCTCGCAGTTTCGCATTTTCCTTGTTTCGTACTTTTTTGTTTCGCATTTTTGTTGTTTCGTACTTTCAATGTTTTATTCAGAATACGTGTTATTTGTCAAATCACAAAACGTCGCATACAGTAATGTTTGGGAATAGCGTCAACTATTCCTAGCTGTTAATAACTAAGAAAAAAATTAGAACATTTTTAGGAGTTTGACAATGCGTAAAGCTACTATAGAGGAGAGCCTCTTAGAATAAACCAATTAAATGATATTGAACGTATTTCGGCCTAAGCTCTAACTCTATTGGTGACGATGCCCTATTCTCTGATTCTGTCACACAACGGGAACATGACGGGAAAAGTGCTATTTATTTAAATAGGGGTATTCATATTAAGGTCCAAACTATATTAAGGTCCAAACTCTTCCGAGGAAATCACTGTTAAATGAATATGAAGTTGATCTGATATGTGTGATTTTAAATGATCATTTATATATTATTGTATTTTAAATGTCAAAATAAGTGAATATTTGAAACTGGGAAACCAAATATACATGATATATTTAAAAAAGTGAATATTTAAAACTGGGAAACAAAATATACATGATATATTTAAAAATAAATGAAATCAACTAAAAGGAATCAATCAATCAATCAATCAATCAATCAATCAATCAATCAATCAATCAATCAATCAATCAATCAATCAATCAATCAATCAATCAATCAATCTATCTATCAATCAATCAATCAATCAATCAATCAATCAATCAATCAATCAATCAATCAATTAATCAATCAATCAATCAATCAATCAATCAATCAATCAATCAATCATTCAATCAATCAATCAATCAATCAATAAATCAATCAATCAATCAATCAATCAGTCAATCAGTCAATCAATCAATCAATCAATCAATCAATCAATCAATCAAGCAATCAAGCAATCCAGCAATCAAGCAATCAAGCAATCAAATTAATCAATCAATCAATCAATCAAGCAATCAATCAAGCAATCAATCAAGCAATCAAGCAATCAAATCAATCAAATCAATCAAATCAATCAAATCAATCAAATCAATCAATTAATCAATCAATCAATCAATTAATCAATCAATTAATAAATCAATTAATTGATCAATCAATCAATCAATTAATCAAGCAAGCTATCAAGCTATCAAGCAATCAAGCAGTCAATCAACCGGTCAAAAATGAATTTGCTTCTAAAATACATGTAGCTTATGGAGAATTTGGTATTCAGTTGTAACTTCGAACATTATATTTCAGGTTTGTCTCAATAATTGTTTTTCCAAGATACACATGTATTGTTTATCTGCATGAAATAGTCAGATATTTTATTTATTATTCTGTTAATTGTATAAGCTAAGATTGGAACGTTGTAAAAGGCATTTTTAAATGATTGATGAGCAGTAACGCATTTCCGGATCGAATTTATATTTATTTCTCTCTATATATACTAATTTTAATATAATGCCAATTACGGCATTACCTTTTTTATGGTAGGGTCTATACAGCTTTAACAGCCTTTAACCGCTCTAGTTGTTTTAGTGCGCTTTATTTACCCGTTTAAATCACAGTTATTGGGAGCGAAATGTGTGCTCAGACATTCCGAGTTGCAAATGTTTGATCTCAAATTTTTATACAAATATTAATTATTTTCACCCACTTGAAGTTGTAGGTCGCGGTATAAAAACACTCAATGTGGGTGATTTTTTTTAATTTAGCGGTTTACCCCTACAGCGCGGGGATCGACTTTAGCTCACCAAGGTCACATCAAAAGTCGCTCCCCGCTCTGTAAGAGTAAACATATTAATAATGGTCGCAGACCCATAACATAGGTATTCAAATGAATCGGAAAGAGCTAACTAAGACATTTATGATGATTTTAAATTGAACAAAACCTTTGATCCTCATGGTTTTAAAAAACATATTCAGCGCTTTAAAGGCTAAAGATTAAACAAACGTGTGATGATGTTCCTCTAAAAATCAACATGTATTTAATTATTTAGGAACTAACAGACGCATGATTTTGTTGGTAATATCAGGTGGATGTGACCGTGGTGAACAGGCAAATGACGACAGTCAATGTAGGGGAACTTCACTAAAATGCACTCTCTGCCCAAAACGCCCACCCATCACATTCTCAGCGGCAAAGGGGTGATTATAGACTTTAAAATGTTTCTCAGATAAATCACGTCATCCATTTTGTTGTGCAAATCAACACCGCGCTGACAATGATAATAAGCAATCATCTCAAAAGCAAAGATGTAAAATGGTATTTTTTCATATTACTTTTATTTTTGGACACCAACTATCAAAGGTCGTACAACGACACTTCGTCACAATAAAAATGTATCTATGTCTAATGAGTAATACTATACATCATTTTTCGAGTAATGGACTTTTTACATCTTGGCTTTAAATGGCGTCATTCCTTAGAGCTGTGCGTTTTAGGGGAGTTCCCCTACTGACTAAGGACGCACATAAGGCGCCATCAACGTGTTATCTGAGCATGCTGTTTTGTACAGCGAGACTCTATATAGCTGTCAGTCTAATTAATCAAGGGAGGAGATTAGAGCTCAGTGACTGATCTCCTCCTCGACGTCGCAGTGCAGTTTTTTGTGACGAAATCAGAGTTGAATTGCATTTCCAAAAACAAAATAAATACCTGATTGGGAAACGAAAACAGATGGAAACAAGCACCACAGGCAGATAACTCTTTAACCGGTCAGGATTATATTCGTGTCTTTTTACTTTTTATCAGCAAATTAGATACCAGCTTGAAATCATTTTAAAGATAAAACGTGATATAAGGGCCTAATCAGCCAGATTTGAAAATCGTTGACTTCCATTTGTCAATTCTGAATAATCTTCACTCACGTGAAGTTGTGAAACGCATCAACGAGGCACAACTTCGTGTGAGTGAAAATTGCAATTACATAGCTAGACAGTTAAAATAGTAATTATGTGAACTGCGAAACACATGTATTAAGTCGCAAAGACGAGCCGACCAACGGTGACCCCATATTGGACTTATGCTGGACCAGCGTCGCAGATAATATTCAATCATATGCGGTGTGATTCATCCTGTTAATTAACAAATACAACCGGATTTTCTATGGCCGTAATTAACCATTTTTGTTTGCACATACTCGGCTACTGCCGGTGACCCCACCGGTGACTCCACCGTACTCAAGCATACTTACCTGGTACAGCGGACACAACGTGATGACGTAGGCGGTTTCTTCAGAATGAGTGGTTTCCATTGGACTTCGGACTGGCTGACCATTTTTAATATTATACACTGTTGATAGGGGCTCATATGCTCGACATGACATCCTTTTTCCAGTTACTCAATTAGTTTAATTAATATAAATACCATTCCAATATTGTTTATATATATAACCATTGTCCTTCTTTGTGTTATTTCTTTTTTGTTATACAATAATCTGTATCTGATATTTCCTATTCTATATTGTACTTATAATTATGTATGTATGTTGTATTAGATGACCAGGACTCTATTATTATGCTACAGACTCAGATCGTAGACATGCATATGCTAAAGATCGAGGTGGCCATCTGAGCCAATCATATACCAAACATCTACTCTAGGAAGGTTGCCTCGCGAATACAAACACGGGTCATTACTCTTTTGTCTGCGTAAAAGTGTCACGCCTGCTTCCATTTGCCAAAACCGAAAATGTGATTGTTTCTCTGCTGCTGCTATGGGTGACGCTGACAGACATAGACTGAGGCAGATAGCAGGAGCCATTAGGAAACAAACGTGAAGTTGTTACGACCTGTTCTGGGGACATTGCAGACCAAAGGCTATGACTGTCTTTATGGCTCACTTAACCAGAGTAATCACCAGAGATCTCAGCAAAGAAACCACTTCCAATTT